>CAUYON010039994.1:0-11458 GCA_963573935.1 Arctocebus calabarensis | reverse complement strand
GTTAGAGTTTCTTTTATAAATTGAGGCGCATTCTGGTTGGGTGCATAAATATTAATAATTGAAATCTCATCATATTGAGTATCGTCCTTAACAAATATGAAATGTCCATCCTTATCTTTCCTTACTTTTGTTGTTTTAAAGCCTATTATATCTGCAAATAAAACTGTATAACACCTGCTTTTTTCTGCTTTCCATTTTCTTGGAATGTAGATATCATCCCATTCACCCTGAGTTTTAAGGTAAGATGAGATTCTTGTATGCAGCAGATATCTGGCCTGATTTTTTGTGTCCAGTTAGTCAGCCCATGTGTCTTGAGAGGATAATTTAAGGCATTCACATTAATTGAGAATATTGATAAGCCTGGTAGAATTTTGGGTATCAAGTTTTCAAAGTCCAGTGGACATTTTTAATCCTTTTGCTACTGTGGAAGTTGAATTTGATCAAAAGTTTCTGAGTGAGTTTACTTTTGTGGTGTAGGATTGCACTGCTCATTATGGAGGACAGGCCTGAGAATATCCTGGAGAGCTGGTTTAGTTATGGCAAATTTCTTCAACGGGTGAATGTCATTAAAGTATTTAATTTCTCCATCATAAATGAAACTCAGTTTAGCTGGATACAGGATCCTGGGTTGAAAGTTATTTTGTTTTAGAAGATTAAAAGCTGATGACCACCCTCTTCTAGTTTGAAAGATTTCGGCAGAGAGATCTGCAGTTATTCTAATATTCTTCCCCTTATAGGTTATGGTTTTCTTATGTCTGGCTGCTTTCAGAATTTTCTCCTTCATGTTAAGTTTAGTGAAGTTAATTATGATGTGCCTGGGGTATGTCTTATTCGGGTTGAATCATGCTGGGGTTCTGAAACTGTCTGCTATCTGAATTTCAGAATCTCTTGTTATGTCTGGAATGTTCTCTTTCATAATAATCTAATGAAGAAGAAACTCTGTGCCTTGTGAAGCCACTTCATCTCCTTCAAGGATCCCTATAAAGTGAATATTGGTTTTCTTTGAATTATCCCAGAGCTCTCTGAGTGAATGATCCATTTTTGCTCTCCATTTCTCTTTCTCTTTGAGAGTTTGGGAGTGTTCAAAAGCTTTGTCTTCAATGTCAGAAATCATTTCTTCTGCTTGCTTCATTCTGTTACTGAGGGATTCTACTGTATTTCTCTTTGAGGGCTGCAAATTCTTGTCTCAATGTGTTAAATTTTTTGGTGATTTTTATCTTTGAATTCATTGAATTCTTGAGACAACTTCTGAAATGCTCCTTGAATTTCTAATTCCAACTTTACCTCTATTCTATTGATCTTATTTGCAATCCAAATTCCGAATTCGGTTTCTGACATCTCAGCCATCTGTTTATGAATGGGATCTTCAGTTGTGTCTGCCAAATTGTTCCTTGGGGGAGGGGGTTAATCTACTCTGGTTATTCACGTTACTGGAGTTTTTCTGCTGATTCTGCCCCATGATTATTTTACACCATTTGTATAGATAAGCAGATAAGGAGAAGTTGGATTGAGGGGCTCCAGGAGTAGTGATTGGCCAGTCCTTTGCCCCAAAGCTGGGACTGGTGTCTGTACCTTTTACCCTAGAGCTTTGTCAAAGACCCATACAGTGCTATGGCCTGAGAAACTGGGAACCTTCTTGGTGTGGTGGGGATAAGTGTTTCTGTCTTATTTTCTGCTGGTCTCTGTCTTACCCTTGTGAATCAGTTACTCTGGGTTGAAGTCTCAGCTGTGGAGAAATACCAGCAATTAAGTCACCCCACCTCCAACAGGCAACAACTGGAAAAGGAAAATCAAACCTTCCCACAACCACACACCCAGGGTACTTTGGATAGTCCTTGGGTGATTAGTCCAGTTCAAGAGGTCCAAATCAATTGTCCCAGTCAGCACTGGTCTCAGGTGGGAGAGTTCAAAAGGTCTCCAGCTACTAGATAGTAGGGATCTGCTGGCAGCTCAAGTATGAGTCGCTCCAGTGCTCCGTGAGGTCAGAAGGACTCACCCAGTAAATAAATTAGTCTGGGAAGGTTAATGCCTCCTTCCCTGCCTTACACCTCTGTCACATCCAGTTACTGGTAACCCCGCATGGCTGTGATCCAGTTCCCTCCAATGAGCAGATGCTCCAGGGGTTTGTGCCTACCTAAGCACAGGGAGATCTATGTCTCCTCAGCCAGACCGCTACTCTCTGACACTATCTGGCAGGAGGAGGTGAGGCCTGATAACCTCAGATGCTTAATGGGGTCTGGGGTGGTTCACTCGGTTCTCACCCTACTCCTGATTGATATTGCTGACAGAACAGAACAACTTCACAGAATTTGTTTCTTTCCTGGCTATATTCCCCTGTGGATCAGATGCTGTTTAAGAAACTCAGGCCTGTCTGTGCCGCTGCCCAGTCTTGGCTGAAGTTTGTGTTGGGGTGGACATCATCAGCGCTCACACTTAGCTGTTAGTTCCAGCCTCTGCCTACCCGCCTTTGTCTGAGCTATGATCCCCTGAGGGCCGGGTACATCTGAGGCTCAGTGAAGCAGTCCTCTGGGTCAGCCCTGCCCCGAGAGTCTGCTGTCTCTGCACGAAAGTATTCTAGTTCCCACCCTCCACCCAGGCTGCTACTGCCTCAGGCATATGCTTTACTCATGGGGCCTCCATTTCCATTCCTGATCTGTTCTGCCAGTGACTGCCACTGAAGAAGATACCTGGTTTCCTCTGGTTGCCCAGAGAGACTGAAATTGTCCTTTTCAAAATATTCCCAGGGGTGTGAGCCCTATTGTTCCTGCTGCTGCGGCTGCTGCTCTGTGCCTCAGGGCACCGCCTCTCCTGTACGGCTCCCTCTCAGTTGACTGTCCTCTCCTTTCTCCTGTGCTGGAGAATCAGCACAGATCAGCAACAGCCCATGTCCCATCCACACCCCTCGAGAAAATGCCCAAGAATCTGGACTCCATGGGGGAGGATTTATAAGAGGTAAAACACAAATTAAATGATTAGCTAATATAAAAACATTTATTACAAACCCAGTTTATGCCAAGTGTTATTTTTGCCATTTGAGGGTAGAACAGTGAAAAACACAGATAATAGTCCTTGCCTTGATGGATAGTATGGACAAAGTGAACAAGTAGATTATTCTAGAAGGTGATGAGTGCTATGGAAGAAAATAAAACAGAAATAGCAGTGGTTGCATGTGCAGTGCTGTTTTCAAGAGTATTTAGTTTGACTAGGAAAAGCGATATGAAAAAGTGACACTGAGGATAGCATTGACGTAGATGGGAGGATGACCCTGCAGTGGGGGTGAGCTTCCCATGTGAGGGGATAGCAGTGCAAAGGCCCTGTGGTGGTAGTATCCCAAAGCCAAGAAACTGCAACAAGAGTAGGTGATTGGAGTGAGTGAGTGAGGGGAAGTCACAGGGGCTGAGGTTAGAGAAGGACTTCAGGGGGTGAGCTAGGTAGGAACCTTACAGGCCATTGTGAAGAATGGTGCTTTACTCTGAGTAAGAGGGACAACCACAGAGGTTTGAACAGGGTCATACCCTCATTCTCCTCTGGATGTTGGCTTGACAACAGATAATTGACAGTAAGGGCAGAGGCAGGAAGAGGCACCAGGACATTATTGCAATAATTCAGGTGGTCTCTTGGACTAGAGTGGCAGCATGGTGCTACAATGGATAGTGAAAAGGGTTACACTAAGATTCAGTTTTAAAAGTGAACTGGAGATTTACCCTGGGATCAAATAAAGGGCTTAGGAGAAAGAGCCAGTCCTTACCCTAAGGATGGTGAAGTGCTATTCACTGAGGCGGGAAGTAGGTTTGGGAAGAAGACATTGCCTACTGAGACAGGCCAAGTGTGGGTGTGGGGTACCTGGACATCTGAGCATGGAGCTCAGCGAGAGGTACAGTCTGGAGATAGAAACGTGATTGTCGTCAGTGTATAGGCTATATCTCAAGCATGCAAGTTGATGGGATTGCCTAGGGAGTAAATATAGAGCCAAAGACTGGAGTCTAATGTTCTGAGGTTGGGAAGAGACAGGGAGGTTGCCCAGTGAGAGGGAAGGAAAGCAGGAGAGTGAAGAATGACTTTCTGAAAGGACAAAAGGTGGCATCTGGCTGTGCCACATCTGCTCCTTGGTCAGGCAATCTGGGGGGTTGACAATTTGGAGACCATTGGACTGGAAATTGGGGAGCAAAAGCCTGAGTAAAGGGGTTGAAAGGAAATGGGGACAAAGAACACAGATGATGGCAAAGAGGGAGAGACTGCTGTTGCTAAATAGAGAGGAAGCGGGTCCAGAGAGGCTCTGTCTTCTCTTTATTGGGGCAAACTTTAAACATGCAAACATAGGATAGACAAACAAAGGCTGTGTCCCTGCCTCCCAGCTCCACCAATGGTCGAGAGCAACCTTACTTATTGATCTGAACCCTACTGATCCCTTCTCCTATAAGTTACTTGGAAGCAAACTCTTGACACGTATATTAAAGTACTTGATACTGCCCACAGGTCAATGAGGCCCTGTAAGATGTTTTCACTTCTTTTCTCCTCTGTGTTCATTTGGGTAGGTTCTATTACACTGCCATCTAGTTTGCTAATCTTTTCTCCCACAGTGTCTAATATGCTGTTCATCTCATCCAGTGAATTTTCTATTTCTGATACTTTTTATTTCTAGAGCTTTCATATGGGTAGTTTTCATGTCCTCCATTTCTTTCTTTTGTCATGTTCATGCCTTCCCTTCCACCCTTGAGCAAGTTTGTAATATTAAAAACATATAACTGGGACTTGACAAATGCAAACAATGTAACCTAATCTTATGTACCCTCATATTAATTAAAAAAATAACAAAGGTAGGCGGCACCTGTAGCTCAGTGAGTAGGGCACCAGTCCCATATACTGAGGGTGACGGATTCAAACCTGGCCCTGACCGAACTACAACAACAAAAAAATAGCCGGGCGTTGTGGCAGGCGCCTGTAGTCCCAAATACTCGGGAGGCTGAGGCAAGAGAATCGCCTAAGCCCAGGAGTTGGAGGTTGCTGTGAGCAATGTGATGCCACGGCACTCTACTGAGGGTGATAAAGTGAGACTCTGTCTCTACAAAAAACAAAACAAAACAAACAAAAGCCCCCAATGGTTTTAATGTCCTCATCTGATAATTTCATCATCTCTGTCATTCCCATTGATTATCTTTAAAAAAAATCTTGTTTATAGGTCATAGTTTTCTTGCTTCTTTGTATGCGTAGTAGTTTTTGATTAGATGCTGTGTGTAGTAAATTTTTCCTTGTTGAGGGCTAGAGGCCAGTACAGGAAAGATCATCTTGTGACTATGAAAACCACTGAGGTATTAAGTCTGTGGGCCCTTCCTTCCTTTCCTCCCTCCTTCCTTCCTTTTTGAAAGTTAGGATAGTACAGAACTCAATTCTATGCATGATCCTGTATCATGTCCTAGAAGTTGGAGGGAATCTTATAGAAGATATTATCAGGACAATTAAATGAAATTTAAATTTACACTATAAATGAAATAACAATACATAATTATCAAATTTCCTGAATTTAATCATCATTATGTTGTGATTATAAAAGATAATTCCTTGTTCTTAGGAAATACATACTGAAGTATTGAGAAGTGAAGGGTCGGCTTGTTCTCAAATGGTTTTGCAAAAATATAGAAACAGGGAAAAACAGAGAAAGAAAGAGTACACTTATGATAAAATGTTAACAAAGAGTAAATTATATTAATCTATGTCCTGGGGTCCTAAGAATGTGTATTCATTAGAACAGACATTCAACATGTTGCTTAGGGAACAGGTTTGAAGTTTTGTGTTGGGAATTTATTGATAACATCAGGCCAGGGTTTATCTGAAGTGAAAAATGTGAGGAGTGTGGTCAGCAGTAGAGAGCCCACATCCACCCTATACCGGCTGTACAGGGGGTGGGTCTGCATGGCCTGGGTTGTGAGTGAAGCCATTTTTCATTCTGTTTGGGAGTACCACGGGCTTAGAGATGATATAGCCTTGGGTATCCAAGAAATTAAATTTTGAGAATCTCAATGATCCAAAGTAGTGGAGCTTAATAATATACGATGAACTTGTGTTGTTTTAAAAAAAGAATTATTGAGGTGACCCATAGGAGACTTTAATACTGGTCTCCAAATACTCAGGTCACCCAAGAATTCTAACCCTGGGAACATTGCGTCGGCAACCAAAAAATTCCAAAGACTATGAACTCTGTGACCATTCTCCAGTTTCCTCTGAGAGTTCTTATGACCTCTTGCTGGATAGGATATTGGGTGAAAATACTTTCTGTAGGCACTAGTAAACATTTAGCATGTTATGATGAAAGCAACACTTACAGCCCCCAAAATTTAGAGCTAGCCATCTTTGTTCCTTTCACCACAGAGTGAAATGACAAAACCTGGCAGGCAGGATTAAGATTGATCAAATGAGGGTAGCTGGCCACAATGAGATCTCATATCACCCCCACCAGCATGGCTAAAACAAACACAGATAATAACATGTTGATGAGGCTGTAGAGAAATTGCTGGTGGGATTTTAAGATGGTGTAGCTGCTTTGTAAAAGAGGTTAGCCATTTATCAAAAGGTTAAATACAGAATTTCCATGTGACCCAGGAATTTCACTCCTGGTATATAGCCAAGAGAAATAAAAACATTATTTTCTCACAAATACAAAACACATACACAAATGTTCATAGTAGAATTATTCATGATAACCAAAAGTGGAAACAACCTAAATGCTTATCAGCTGATGAACAAATAAATGTGCTATATCCATACAATGAACTATACCATTATTTCACAGCACAAAGGAAAAACTGATAAATGTGATCATAGACGTGAACTTTGAAAACATGTTAAGTGAAAGAAGCCAGACACAAAAGGCCACGTACTGATGATTCTATTTACATGAAACATCTCAAACAGGCAAATCCGTAGGGACAGAAAGCAGGTTAGAGGTTGTCAATGGACCTGAGGGAGAGCGTTACGGGGAGTGACTGCTAATGGGGGGTGGTGGTGTATAATGTTTCTTTTGGGGCTGATGAAAATGTTGTGAAATTTGATAGGAGTGATGGTTACACAGTTCTGTGAATGTACTAAAATTCACTGAATTGTGTACTTTAGAAGGGTGAATTTTATGGTATAATGCATTGAACCTAAAAAACTAAAAGAGGGCAGCTCTGTACCCTGAATTGTTCTTCATTCCTGTGTGTGTGTTCTGCAGCCCAGCCCCCTTGAGCATCTCTGCTGCTGGTCTTGGCTGGCTCTGACTGTTGCTTTCAGCCGGGGAAGTGCTCAGCACGGCTGCAGAGCCCGCAAGCATGCCTGGGAAGACCTGACCTCCAGGCGGAGCCCCTGCTTCTGCACTTTCTCTTCCTTGTCAAGTAACAGGGAAGTGCCTCTTTGCGAGGCCTCCTCTGTCATGCAAGGACTTTGCTTTCCTTTCCTACAGCCCTCTGCACCCTGCCTTCCCCTTGCCAGTTCTCCTCAGCTCTGTCTTCCTCTGGCCTCTCCTGTTGCACACACCTGCCGGGAAACGTCCTTTAAAGAGGCCAAACCCACTACTGCTGCTTCCTTCCACACAGTTCCTTGGGAAATGTTTGCTTCTGTGTTCTTGGTGAAGGAAAGCTCAGTGTTTGTTTGCTATTCTACCTTTAGTCTTTTCAGATTAAACATTCTTGGTCAATCCTCTTTCAAATCAGGTAACTAGTTTCTAATTGTACCTACTAGTCTGTCCTTCAGAGTTCCTTTATGCAAACATGAACTTGTAAAAGTACACTCAGGTTTCCCCTTTTACACCAAAGGGGGCAAACTGCTCCATGTCTTGGTTTGTTCCCTTGCTATGTCTTTGTGATCTTGTCATAGCATTAGATCGAAAGCTTCAATGTAACAACCTAGTGTTTAGGTCGACTGGGTTTGGTTTCATCTGTCTCTGTGGAAGGACCCTGGCTGATTTGTGTCTTTTGCTATTGCAAACCTTGCCATCACTTCATTTCATACTCATGCAGGTGGAGCTGTAGAATTGGTTCCCAGGAGGGGAATTGCTGGGCAAGGAGAAAAGCCCTTTATAATTTTGACGCATATTGCAAAATTGCCTTCCACATGGAGGCACCTCCTGGGCATGCACTGGAGTCAGCAGTGAAGGAGAACTGCTGCTTCCCTCAGCCTTTCCAATAAACAATGTTACTTACATTTGGGATTTCTGCAGTGGTGCACTGATAAATGTTTAACAACTCTCTTTCAAAAGAAAAACCTGCAATAACCCCGAAGCAAAAACCCCCAAAGCACTGCTCAGTGTCTGCCGATTTCCATTGTGTAAATACTTCCACCCAGGCTATTTCAAGCTTACCACATAATGTCCCTGAACACAGAGTTGGTAGGAGATGAGCCATTGCACCCAACACATAGTATGGCCACTATGCAAAGGCAAAAAATGGAAGCAGCCTGGTGAAGTGTAAAATAATGAGAAATTTAAGATGTCTATCACCTTTGTTCTTAGTAGAATTTATTTAATTTCAAATTTATATAGTTAACATGTTAGTAATGCCTGCATTTAACAACCAACTCATAAAACCTGGTCCTGAAAACTGAATATTCACGGAGACCTGGCAAGCATCAGCTCCAGCATACCACTGCTGTTGGGCCACAGGTAGTGAATGATTTCTCAGAATAGCTTTAATTTTTATTATAGTTGTCTGATGTGTCTACGAACTGTTTGTGTTTCCTTTTCTGTGAAATATTTGCTCTGTCCTTTGCACATTTATCTATTGGGTTCTGTTCTCTTATTGATTTTCTAGGAGCTTCTTATCCAGATCTGCATTATGATTTGTTATGTTTAATCCCAGTCATGCTTTCATCTTAGTTTGCTATTTATCTTTCGTGTTTGCCTATGGTGTGTGTGTATATATAGATACACATATATAAACACATATATATGCATATATGGTATTTTTTTTGCCATAGTTGTTGTTATTATTGTTTTAAATGTAGTTGAATTTCTAAAAAATTTTTTCTTTGACAGCTTCTAAATATGGAATGATAATTAGAAACTAACAGGATTATATAACTGGTGGGGGGCCTAATACAGCCACACACAAACCCTTTCCCCTCCCCCGCCTCCTTTTTTCCTCCTAAGACAAAGTCACAAAGGATTTGACTAGCTCACCCCCGACCCTAACCTGACAGGCGACCTGTGCAATGTGCCCAAAATGGTCTCTGACTGCTCCCAGGCACATACACCATCTTTGCACTGCCCAGGTGAGTAGTAGAATAATAATTAGAAACTAACAGGTGGGGGGCCTAATTCAGCCACGCACAAACCCTTTCTCCCCTTTCAATAACGCTGACCTAAACTTCTGTCCTGTTACAGTTTTGTCTTTGGGTGCCACCATTTACACCTTTCAGTAACTTAATTATTTTCTAATTCTACCCAGTTCTAACACATTTAAATACATTTCTATAATCTAAGCAATCTGTACAATTCCTGTATCTCCTTAGAGTTTATTATACTGAATTTTGTTTTTTTCTTTTGAGTCAGTATTTAGAAACCCTCTACATTTAGCAATATCCTAAAGATGCATGATAGGTTCAAGATGGGTCTGGCACACTTCAGCTAAAAAGAAGTACACATAGAGGTCATAAAATATTTATCAACCATTGTATCAGTGGTGGTGAACCCTACAGCTTTTCTCTGACTAGTATTACTTCCTATTAGGGAGTTTCTCCATTTATATTTAACTTCTCATGTGAGCATTATCTTAGTCATTTTGTGTTCCAAAACAGAATACTACAGACAGGGTAGTTTATAATGAACAGACATTTATTTGGCTCATGGTTCTCAAGACTGGGAAGTCCAAAATCGAGGGACTGCTTCTTGGGAGGCATCTACGTGCATCGTAATGTGACAGATGGTGTCACATGGGTGAGAAAGCTCGTGCAAAGGAGCAAGAGACAGCTGACCTCTCCCATTAAAGAACCTACTGGGGGGCTTTCATAGAAGTGGAAGCAAGTGTTAGTTTCCAGGTCCCAGGAAGGTAAGTTTCTATAAATTCCTAAGAGCTGAGTCACCACAAGGAGGACCTCACAGGTGTGTCCTTGGGGCCTGCTTGAGAAGACTCTGTTCTCTTAGTCCTCACTTTTCCCAGGTATCCTCTCTCAATTTTTTCATATAAACTTTAACACTACCATATTTAGATTTTTATATTATATTACTTGATCCTCTTTTTATTAGTTTTTCTTGATAGTGACAAAAGTGTATTAATTTTTCACTATTTATATCTTGTTGAATATTGTTCTCTTTCACGAAGTTTGTGCTTCACGTTTTTTGATACTTTGTTATTTGGCGTATAATGTTTCATGATACTTTATATACTTACCTATAACTATCTTTAACTATTACTAAGCAAATTTGTTTGTTCTATTTACTTTTTTTTGCCTTAAATTAAACATTTTACCACTACTTTCCTTTTGCTACATTGCTAAATTGTCTGGCTACATTTTGGTTATTCTTCTCAAAAATTGCCTTTCTGAGGTCTTTTATCTTCAGTGTGCTTCTTGTACGTGTGGTTAAGTTTTTTTTTTTTTTTTTTGAGATAAAGAGTATCACCAGGTTGCCTTTGGTAGAGTGCCATGGCATCACAGCTCACAGCAACCTCAAACTCTTGGGCTTAGGTGATTCTCTTGCCTCAGCCTCCTGAGTAGCTGGGACTACAGGTGCCCACCACAAAGCCCAGCTATTTTTTGATTGTAGTTGTCATTGTTGTTTGGCAGCCCCGGGGGAGATTCAAACCCAACAGCTCCTGTGTATGTGGCTGGTGCCCTAGCCATAGGTGCTGAGCCATATGATTAAGTTTTATATTTTCATACAATCAAGTCTTCATGTACAGCCTGTATACATATGGGCAATATATATACTGTATATTTTAAGAAATTTATAACATTTTTAAAAAACAAAAAAGGGAGAAATCCTACATTTTATCCAGGTGGATGTGATAATATTTCATTACTTTTTTTTTTTTTTGAGACAGAGTCTCACTCTGTTGCCCAACCTAGAGTGCTCTGGTATCAGCCTAGCTCACAGCAACCTCAAACTCTTGGGGTCAAGATCCTCCTGCCTCAGCTGGGACTATAGACATCTGCCATAAAACCCAGTTAATTTTACTATTTTTGGTAGAGATGGGTCTCTCTCTTACTCATACTCTTGAACTCCTGTGCTCAAGTGATGCTCCTGTCTTAGCTTCCCAGAGTGCTAGGATTACAGGCATAAGCCATGGCCCCGCCCCATTTTGCCCCTTTTTAGAGCATTAAATGTAACCTTTTGGGGAAAGGGGAGAGGGAGGGAAGGGGAAGGAGAGGGTGGGGGGAGATGGGACAAAGGGTGAGATCACATGTGTGGTACATATTCAAAGGGTCAGGAGAAAACTTCTAAATATGGATCAAAAATGTTTTCATATAGTAAACGAGAAAATATCATGAA
>CAUYON010039992.1:0-41354 GCA_963573935.1 Arctocebus calabarensis | reverse complement strand
TCTATATTTAGATCCCTGAGTATTCTCCAAACTTCCTTCCAAAAGGAACGTACTAGCTTGCATTCCCACCAGCAGTGCAGAAGTGTTCCCTTTTCTCCACATCCATGCCAACATCTGCAGTTTTGGGATTTTGTGATGTAGGTGACTCTTACTGGAGTTAGATGGTATCTCAGAGTAGTTTTGGTTTGCATTTCTCTGATGATTAAAGATGATGAGCATTGAGCATTGTTTATACTTTTGCAATTTTATCCATAATTTTCTATTGTGCCAACTGAAACAACAATCAAGTATAAAAAAATATAGACTGCAATATTATCAATTAGACGAGGACACATCCACATCCCAAATTACAAACTTTAAATAAAAAATTTAAGAAAATTTTAATGGGACTAAAACAGGAGAAAGTGTCAAGCTGGCTCTTGTTCTTGACACTTTCTCTCCCATTTTAGTTCCATTAAAATTAGTTAGTCTAAATGATAATATGGCAGTCTATATTGTTTTGTACTTGATTATTGTTTCAGTTGGCATGATAGAAAATTATGGATAAAATTGCAAAAGTATAAACAATGCTCAATTCATGCATTTAAAAATAATGTAAAACATTAAAATTGGATAAAACATTGGTCAGCAAAACCTTTTTAATTCCCTTATCTATGAAAGGCTGCTATTATTGTAAAATTTTTTATTTTTCTATGGGGTCAGGTGGTCTGATGACTTGCAGTGGGTGTGTAATGACTGAAGAATGTAAAATTTGGAATCTAAACTTGGAATATTAGTTCATACCAATGTCTAGAAAATTAACATCCAAACAACAATGGAATTTGCTGAGAAAAAAATTGAAATTGTAAAGTTGTTAATCTACTTGGTTTTACTAAGAAAATATTCTAGCATTGGGTCAAAAATGACTAGTAATTTTTTATGGCACTATTGACCAGATTGTCGTATTTTATTAGGGACTTTTTTCAGGTACAAAGGATAAAAATTCAGTTCAAGCTATTTTTGGCAAAAAAAAAACTTGGGATTACTATGACTGGGTATTCTAGGAGTGATGCTTAATTTAGTCATGTCCAGAGGAAAAATTCCAGAAGCTTAAAAAATAATCTTGTGTTGCTGTGAAGTCCTAATTATTTCCAAACTGGGAAAGGTCACACATAGCCCCTACTTAGAAACCAGGCAGAAAGACTTTCTCTTTTCTGAGATCCATACGTTAAATATTTCTCTTTCCCATTATCCATAACTGTCTGGCCCAACCTGGATCACCTGCTCATGTGGGTATGTAGGAGTGGGTGGTAGAATCTCACCATGATCAAATGAAAAGCAGAGGACTTTTACATATATCATCAGGATGTTGGTAGACCAAAAGTGAAGTCCAATATGATTAACAGGGATGTACTATCTCAGTATTGTTTGCAACATGATCTCAGGCTTTATATTTCTACTTTAAGGGCCATACATGCAGAGTTTCTGAAGTCCATTCTATTTTATATTTTGTCTTTCTTTGAAAAGGATTAGACAATGAAAAAACCTATGCAGACTGGACTATTTCATGATTTTTATTCTTTAGTTATAGATCGGAAAACCAAAGACTTGGGAAATTAACTTTTATAGCTCCACATTTTTCTGGGAATCATAGGTTTAAAGGTATTCTTTTTTCTCTTGGAACTGAGTAAATTCATCCTCAGAGCTTCTGACAGCTATCTTGACATCACAGGCAGGGATGGAGAAGGCAGGGTAATGAGATGTAGAGGCGTTCTTAGGTCACTATGCCAAACCTTAGCTAGAGCTGCCCTACCTCAGAATTTTTCCATGTGAGATAATAGATTTAATTTTTTTATGAACTTGTAAATCAAGCATTCAGCTACCTAAAATCAAGAACATCCTAAGTGATATACCAAAACATTTTGGTTCCTAGTCCTTATGAATAGTGGCAAAATCTCCTTGTCTGAGAAGCAGCAATCTGCTAATTTGGAAACATCACATTGGCCTTAATGTTTTCCTTCTTCTTCTGAGTCCTCTTGCTCTGCCTACCTGGGTCTAGTTCTTAGAATCTTCCCCTTGTATTGGGCGTCCTCATTTCCTTTTTGACTTGACTTGTTAACTTGGCTATTCTTTCAGTTAAATCCAATTTCCACAATATCTTTATATGGGTCTTTTTGTTACTTATGGATTATAATTTGAGAATCTATTTTTTCTCCCTTAAGCATGACCAAGTTTCTCCTAGGAACTTGGAGTCAGTCCTTCTTCTGGTGTTGAGGTTATCAGGAGCTGATCCTCAGCAGGGATTTTTAGTAATACAAGAAAAAGAAAGAACAATTGATGGGAAATTTAAAAATAAAGCTATTTATTGTATTAGATTCCACAATTTTGGCCTTATTTGACCCATGTTCTAGTTTAATTGATCTATGGATAAAATATTTTTGAGAGATTACCTGAATAAAACAGAGAAGCTGAAGAAGAATCAGGGCCTTAAGGAATTCAGTAGTCAACTACTGGGAATATAATCTATTTCTGACCCAGGAAATTTGTTGAAAACTCACTTTTTGGCTGTCAGGTCATTAACTTCTAATGGCATTTAGCATTTTTTGTAACACACTGTGCAACTTGGTGTTTTTCCCAGGGCTTAAGTCCAAGTGAGCTCATAGGCTTGTAGGCAGGAAGAAAGGAAATAAAAAGTGCAAGGGACAAATTGGAATTTCTTTTTAAATTTCTGTTTCTTAATCTGGGTGAATGCCTTGTCAAAAATGTTAGTCCTAATATTCTTAAATATCCTATCTTTCATTTCTGCATACTAATCAGTATTTCAATATATTTTGTATTGATATTTGAGTAGGAGGTGGTGAACTTTTTCTCTTTATTATTGATTTGGCTATGACATTTCCACATTGCTTTTTTGCCATATCCTTATTTTCTGCAACCATAAAGTTTGCGTGGAACCAGTGTAAAAATTGCATTACTCATTTAGCTCTGTAGCACATGTTCAGCTTGCTGCATCTGAACTCAATATGGTACATATATTTTTTTTTATTTTGCTGTGCATGTGAATATAATTCAAGATGCTTGTTTTAATTTTAAATGCCCACATGATCTGGCTTCAAGCTGCAGAATATATAAGATACTTTTCTGATTATCCATATTTATTATTTCCAGGAGAGTTCAGAAGAATCGCCGAGCAGGCAGAATTATTTTTTTCTTTTTAACTTGAGTACATTTATGTAGTTTCAATTGCTTCGAGGTTGCATACTTTAGTTTATCACTTCAGAGGTAATCAAAGCTGTTCAACCAGTTGTGTACAATTTGAAAAGCATAATTAAATTCATTAGTTGCTAAACAGCAAAGATGAGTTTATATTAAGAAAAAGAATACTAAAATTGTGGATGACTACATTTTGAAAAACACATATAATTATAATATTAAGCCATGTGGCAAGCACGATCTAAAAATATTTAGATATATTACTGTTTTGATTCCCTAAACGAGTACTCTAGTCCATTTTATAGATGGGGAAAATGAAGTACATTGAGTAAATTACTCAAGGTCATGCAACTAGTAAATGTAATTTCAGTATTTAAATCTGAGTCATCTAGATTTAGTAGTAGTACATGTGATCACCAAACAACTCCTTCTCTGATAGTTGGCTGAAGTGAAGCAGGGAGGTGAGATGGACTGGGGAGGTAATGAGAGCAGGTGTGGAGAGAGGTAAAGACGAGGGGTAGGTGTTAGACTGTATAGTTATGCCTATTTCTGGAATTCTGACCTAAATGATGGAGCTGCTAGAGAATATTTTCTAAGATTTTGTGAGCATGTGTGTGTGCACACAAATGTGCATATATATCTGTAAAAGAAAGGATACAATTGTCGTATTCCTCAGTGATCTGGTTGCAAAGATAACATTTACATTGAAAAAGATGTACATTGACTCATTCCCCTCAAATAAAAGATGTGCTTAATGAATGAAGTAGTTAAATCTCAGATCGTTAAACAGATGTGGAATAATTAATAATATATGACCTGTTAGATATTAACCTCTTCACTAAAGTATCTCTACCATCTCATGTTCTGCTATTGAATTCTTTTTCTGAAGACTGAATACATAAACTTTATATGAGGCATAATAGTTGCTGCTTGTGGACATACTTACTGACTCTCTCCCTTTCTTCAATCTCTAAATGTGAGTAATCAATATCTTTCTTCAATTTGTAAGTGTGAGTAGTCAATACCTTGACAATCACTGTATTTATTTTTTTTGTCAGTCTTATTTTTATAAAACAAAATGTTGTCCAGTAAACACTCCAATTTTTTATAATTTATATACACAAACTGTACAAGTTAATGTGATGAGAACTGTTAATATCTTGAAGAAGTGAGTTGCCTGCAAATAAATAAGAATTCAAATTTGGTATATAATGTTCATATAATTAATATTTACAACATAACTTAGTGAGTAAAGAAAGTATGTGAATGCTAAGGTCTTATGGAGTCATATATAGTGAACCAACACTCTTGATGTATATATATAAAGTGCTAGTATATTATAAGAAAAAATGAGATTTTTCTAATTTCCCACTAATAAGTAACATTTTAAAAATCTGATTTGTTGTCATGCACCGTGTCTGTGGCATGGTATTTGCAATAAAAACTACTGTTATCTTATGTTATAGCTTAGGGGCCTTGAAAAATAATCAGGAAAATTTGATTTTCATATCAATTATGCTGAAATGGCTAAGAACTGATTCACTTTAGCTTTCTTTGTTTCTGTTTAATTATCTTCAAAATGGGAAAAATGTCTACCCCATCAGTATAAAATATTCTCAAATTATACATTTTAAAGTAATGAACCTGAGGTCATTTTAAATATTGGAATAGATGGATAGTAACTGAATAAGTTTTTGATATATTATAGACATAATTTAGGAATCACCCTCAGCTTTCCTCTTTGTAGATTATTTCCCAATAGAAAGTATCAACAAAAATAAAAACCAATATTTCACATGGAAGCAAAACTTTCAATTGCTAAAAACATGCCACATATATATTTTTTCTTTTCTCAAGCATTGTGCTACTTCTCAAACCAAATCCCATATAAGAGAGGACTTATTATACCCAATATAAGGCTCTCATAAGGGGCTTTTCTAAATTTGCATACCTTACTTACTTAAACAGGCCACATGAACACGTATGTATATGTACACATTTAAAAACTATGTCTATAAGTGTAATACAGGCTTCTCAGATTGGAATTTAAAAATTCTGATCATTGTTTTGGCAAATCTCTTTTTCTTTCTTTGCCCCTCCATTGTCTCTTATTTTAGATCAATCAACAAAGTTTGTTTTGGAGGGCATGCTATGCACTAGACACTGTTCTGCATGCTGACCAGTGGGAATCTAAGAGCTTGGCGGGGGTGGGGGGGTGGGGGGAGGGAGGGGAAGGGTAATAAAGAAATGTCATAAATTAGAGGTGATAGGTATTTTTAAAATAAAATTTACATTGGTGATATAAAAATTTGACATGATAGAGAGTGACTCGGTGGCACGTTTGTGTTGGGTTATCAGGGAGAACGGATGGAGTGATATTGAAGTTATGAGGTGGCCACGTGAAGATGGAGGAAGTCAGTCTAGGGAAAACAGGTGATGAAAAAGCTTTCAGGTGGAAAAAAAAAGATCTGGAAAAAGAGATTTTTTAATTTTTCTTTCTATTCTTACACACTCTCACTCAACACAAGATGCTTTACCTCTGTTGACCACTATGTGGGCAGGGATTTCTCCCCACCAACAACCAGTCAATTATTTGACAGACAACAACTGGGGGGCCTATAATTTAACTCAATTCTGACACTTTCTACTGGGAGATTGCTTCACATCCTGCAGGTTGAGGGCTCAGTTTCAGAAAACCCCCTTCCCCGCTCCTTAAGATGCTGGTTGCAAGCCTGGAGTTGTTTTACCTGTCCTTCTGATCTACAGGCTATAAGTTGGTTTGGCTAATCAGCTCATAGAAATGAGAGAAATAGTTTACATACATTTACTGGTTTGTTACAAAAAATATTACAAAGGATATGGATGAACACCCAGATGGAAGAGATGCGTAAAACCAGATATGTGGGAAGTGGCAGGTGTCTCAGTGCACCCCACCTTTCAGGCATCTCCACGTGTTTTGTACTTTGGCAGCTCTACAAAACCTGTCCTTCTGGGTTTTTATGGAAGCTTCATTGCTTAGGAATGACTGATTGCATCACTGGTCGTTGGTGACCAACTCAATTTTCAGCCCCTGTTCCCTCCCTGGAGGCTGGGGGATAGGGTTGAAAGTTCCATCCCTCTAATGGCATAACTGAAGGAAGTTAAGGCTGGAGGGTAGTGGATAAGTAGGATGGTAATAGGAAACATTTATAGTTTTATTTATGATTTAGATTCTTACTTGGCAAACATCAATATCTGCTAGTTATTGAACATGGAATTTCTTTCTTAGATATGTTGGGAAGGACGTGTACTTTGAAGTCAGAAAATCAACTATTTAGTGCTTGACCTATGTTATTCTTCTGATATATTTTGAGCCTAAATTTTCTCATATTTCAAATTAGGACAGTGTTATTTATTTTTTGGAGTTCTTCTAAATCGCCTAGCATTGCACCTGATACACAATAATTATCTATACCAGTGGTGCTCAAACTTCCTAGTGCTGCAATGTATTTTCGGTGTTAACAAGGTTTTGCAACCCACAGGTTGAGAACCGCTGATCTGTACTGTTATTTCCTACTATTGTTAATACTTGTAAGTTTTTTCTTTTTTTAAATTTCAATAAATATTAAGAGGTATACATGCTTCGTTTACATACTTTGGTTTTTTACAGATTTAATAAGAGTTATAAATGCGACGCTCACCCAGACAGTGTACACTGCACCCAATAGATGTGCATTTACCCATCCTCTTTTTCTCCTCCTAGCTTTATTTTTACTGAGATTAACTTTCAGTTGTAAGTTTTTATGTTTCAACAGTAATAATGATCTGACTTAACTTATTCATGTACAACTGTCCCTTGGTATCCATTGGAGATTGAATTCAGGTGGCCCTGCAGATAGCAAAATTTTTATTTTTGAGTCCCTTATATAAATGATATAATATTTGCTTATAATCTATGAACTACTTTCCATATACTTTAAATTATTTCTATACTATTTATAATACCTAATGCAATATAAATGTTATGCAAATAGTTGCCATACTGTATATTTATTTTCCATTGTTGTATTGCTATTTTTTATTTTTTTTTTACTATTTTTGATTCAGGTTTTCTTGAATCCACTGATGGGAAACCCACAGATCTGTAGGACTGACTGTTTTTAATTTCTCACTCACTCATTAAAGAGTTATTGATGATCTGCCAAGTATTGGGAGAAATGCAAAGATGCAGTAATCATTTATTGTTTTAGCAGTTTTGGAGATGACAGGGGTTAGGCTGGAAGGAAGATTATGAGCAAGGGTGCATCTTTTAATGAGCAGAATTTGCAACATTAGCAACAGAAATATGGGAAGATCCAAGATAAAACCAGAGTTTTCCAAACTGGATAGAGATTTTTTTCTTCCCAAGAAGATAAACATTTTGTAGCTAGAGTAATGTAAGTGTGATATCTAGATGGTTCTAAGAAGCATACTTCACAGCTATTAAATGGTATTTGACACTAAATGATTTCCCCTTTGGGTCTATGTTCTTTCCCCCAAATTCAGTTACAATGAAGAAGATTTAGAAGCAAATAAATGAAGTTGATTTGTGTTATCATTAAGAGTAATGCTGAATAGCATGTATGATTAGAGAGGGCTAAGAAAAAATGGAAAAAGGAAAATGACAGAGGATATTACTATTAAAATAGTAAAACATTAACTATCTCGTAGTAGTTATCCATCACAAGGTTTGCATATATATTTCACCTTGACCACAAATTTTATTTTTAGAATGACTGACCAAAAAATACTGGAAATATGGAGTAAGTTATATTAATTATTGGAATATCTTCATAAATTTTCAAATGATCTTTCACTCTGTCACTTATCATGCTTTACAGGTGGAATCTGTGGATTAATTGCGAAACTCTGCTTTTTCATTTTCTCTCTACCACTTCCTCTTTTCAATGTTGTTGAAATAAAAATGATTCTGCTCATGTCACTAGACATGCTTAGAATGTAGGACAGGTTTTGTTACATTTTTTATTTCTGTAGGTAGACTCTATTTAAGCTTGAATCAAAGGTCAAGATAAAACTAATCAAGAAAACAGAGAAACAGTCTTTCTCGTATGACGGTAGAGGTTGAATTCCCAAATTCCCACTGGGCTTTGTCCTCCCTCTCTGATTCACCTTTCTTCTAAGTCCTCTCATGGGTTCTGTCTCCATCACACTCTTCTCTCACAGTGTCAGAGTCAGGGGTATTTATCGTTCTTCAGTTTCAGCTTGCCACCTACATCTATATATTGATGCTTCTAGTTTTATATGTTTGGAAATGTATTTACTTCTGATATTCAGACCAGTCTATTTGAACTTTCTAAAATTCTCCATTTGACCTTTTGTAGATGGCTCAAAGTGACATCATTTTCTCGTTGAACCTACTTCTATAATCCCATCTCATGCAACAGAAATACTTTCCACCTACTTACTCGTCCCCACCTGGGAAGTAGCAATGATTCTTCACAATCTCCCAATTATCAAGTCTTGTCTTCTTAATTTCCTATTAATCTATCCTCTGCTTTCCATCTGTGTTGTAACCACTGCTTCATTTTAAACAACTGGTATATCTTCCCTAAAATACTGTATAGCTCATAAATGATGTCCCCTCTTCCATTCTTGTCATCCCCACTAATCAATTAACTATACTGCCACCACAGTGAGCTTGAATTGGGCTTTGCCATATACCTTCTTGAATCCTCAAGAGATTCATCATTGTCTCCAAGTTAAAACCCAAATTCATCGATGTAGTACATACACACAAGACTTCTCAGAAGTGATCCTTAATAAATAAAAGTGCCAATCTTCTTGCTATTTTTTCTCCCTCTTTCTCTTTCCCCTGCTCATTTAAATACATATCACAGATCAAAGTTCATGGAACTTTGTCATTTTCTGAAATCCTCCATGCCTTTTATAGCTATGATTTGTACTTGTATACTTTCTTCACTTCTACTTCTGCTGCCACCTACTCAATCATTCATTTTTTTATTCTTGATAAAATAATAGATACCAGGCTTTCCATAAAGCCTTCCCTGATTTTCCAAAACTGGAATTATATGCCTCTATGTGCTCCTCAGCAAAAGAGCAGCCAGTACTAATCCCCATTGAGACCCACCACATTCTAGTGTAACTGCTGGATTTTCTGTCCTCCTGTAATTACCCTCCCTCACTCATCAGACCCTGAGAAGTTTAATTCATAGTGGACACGTAATAAATTTCTATTAAAAAAAAGCAGTAGAACACGCATCCACCTTCATGCTGAGATGTTATCTGAATGGATATGGATCATCCTATGGTTTGCCTTCACAGATGAAGTATCTAAGAAGTAGGCTTCCTAACATACAGATTTTTTTTTATTTTTAAGTTTTCATTTTAAAATAGTTGTTACAGGGCTACATAAACATATTCATTGACAATTTGAGAAATTTTTTCATAAAAATAATATATGTGATGTACACATACTTTTTGAGTTCTGGGTAAAAATTCCTATCTAGGATTATGACTATGTTCATTATTCATGAGATAAGTATCAATAACTTGTTAATTATTAATAAAATCATTCTTCACCCATGGGAATGACTCTTTCTTTTTAGTTTAAACATTCATATAAGCAATCAGTGTACTGGAAATCAGAGGGTTTTTTTTTTTTTGAGACAGAGCCTCAAGCTGTCACCCTGGATAGAGTGATATGGCATCACAGCTCACAGCAACCTCCAATTCCTGGACTCAAGAGAGTATCCTGCCTCCGCCTCCCAAGTAGCTGGGACCACAGGCACTGGCCACAATGCCTGGCCATTTTTTGGTTGCAGCCGTAATTGTTGTTTGGCGAGCCGGGCTGGATTCGAACTCGCCAGCTCAGGGGTACGTGGCTAGCGCCTTAGCCCTTTGAGCCACAGGGGCTGAGCCAATCAGAGGGTTTTTTAAAAGGTTTTTGTTTGTTTGTTTTTTGTTAGAAAGAATTAGAAAAATTATTAGATATACTTAAATATGTTTTCTAAAATATAATAAAATTTCTAAAACTAGGGAATCATCCTCCTTAATCCTCTTTTTTAACATTTACTCTCTACCTCAAAAGAATAATCATTCAGGTGATTTTGGAAGGGATTTCTGGGGCAATCTCTTCTCTTGTTCTTATCTACAGCAGATGTTGATTAGGAAATTTAATCATACCAGCGAGTAAGGTACAAAATTGAAATGATTAGACACAAGTTTAAAATTGTTTCCAAAAATTGAATCTCATGTCATAGCAGAATAAAAGCTTTCACACATACAGAGAGAAAAAACTCTATGTGGTGGGAGACTAAAAGAGCACAATGAAAAAAGAAAACCAAGGTAAAAAGTGTGAAAGAGGAAAATATATTTTAACAGCAGGGAGTGACATGACATGACAAGAAAAAAAGAAACGAATGAAAGTGTAGAAAGACAGGTGGTAGAAGTGAAAGTCCAATTAATGACAAAAAATAAAATGTCTGTCTACTGACAACCGGAAAAAATATAAAGGAGAGAAAAGCGATTTTCCAATTATAAATTTAGGTGCCAATGCCCCAATTTTGCTTACTTTTAAAAGTGACAAAGAAAATTTTCTTACATTGCATTATTCTAATTTTCTTAAATTTAGAATTTTGAGATTTTTTCTTTGTCAACAATTTTAGGGCACACAGAAAATCAATGTATAATCAATGCAGTGATTTTCAATGGCTTTGGCTTAGCACATTAGGGAACTTTGTACCATTTGTATCCTTAATAGCTAGGCTGTGATACTATTAACTAAGCAGGGTTTTACTTATTTATTTTTTTCTTTTTAATATACTCCTTGTTCTCGCCTGAAGTGTTATCTCTGCACTTAGAAGCCAAACAACTGAGACTGTCACAAAGTTGTAAATAAAGGTGCACAGCTTTCTTTTAACCCTGATTTCAGAAGTCTAACAATCAGTAGCCATTTTTTGCTTTTTTTAGTGTCTTGGTTATGATATGTAAATATTTCATATTTTTAGTCATCCAACTATATAAAGGCAGACTACAATAATATGAATATTAACCTGGAACCTCATAGAACCATTTTAATAAGAGATGATAAGGTCTAAAATTTAAACCATATTTCCTTCTCTCCTTCCCTATCCCCATTTGTTTTTTTCCCTGTCTGAACAAACTAATGCAGTAATAAAATTTCCTCATTTGGCAAAGTGATTACAAAAGTTTATGCTAAATACTGATTTTGTAAACAAACACATTACTCTGGAGCTAAAGTAAATGTAGAACACTCTTAATTTCCGAGGTTTAATAGCTTTTAATGCATCTCCACACACATTTGGCTATTTGGAAGGCATTGTGCTAGAAAAGGCACAAGGGCAGGGGAAGAGATGTAATAAACAATACAACCAAATATTTGCAGGAGTATGCTCTAAAGGAGGGGGTTCAAAGAAAGAAATCATCATAAATAGCTGGAACAATCAGGAGATCTAACGGTGGGTATGTCATTTGAGGTGGAGCCAGAAAAAAGATATAGAATTTTGAAGAAGAGACAATGGCTATGACTGTTCATGTCTAACTATCATTCCTCAGGGTTAGTTATTCATTGTATCTACATTTTCTGCAGCTCTCTTCCTGCATTTCCACTTTTCTTTTCCCTTCTCCTCCTCCTCCCCCTAACCACCTCCTCCTCCTTCGCCCTTGCCCTTCCCCCCCCCCCCCCTCAGCCTAGCTCACAGCAACCTCAAACTGCTGGACTTAAGCGATCCTCTTGCTTCCAGGGCTCCTGAATAGCTCAGACTACCAGCACCAGCCACAACACTAGACAGGTCTTACTCTTGCTCAGGCTGGGTTCAGACTCCTGGCTTCCACCTGACTTCAAGCGATCCTCCTACCTTGGCCATGTAGACTGTTAGGATTACAGGTGTGAGCTACTACCCTGGCCTTTAATTTTCTTTTCTTTTCTTTCTTTCTTTCTTTTTTTTTGAGACAGAGCCTCAAGCTGCTACCCTGGGTAGAGTGCGCTGGCGTCACAGCTCACAGCAACCTCCAATTCTTGGCCTTTAGCAGTTCTCTTTCCTCAGCCTCCCAAGTAGCTGGGGCTACAGGCGCCCGCCACAACGCCTGGCTGTTTTTTGGTTGTAGTTGTCGCTGTTTGGCGGCCTGGGCTGGATTCGAACCCGCCAACTCTGATGTATGTGGCTGGTGCCTTAGACGCTTGAGCTACAGGCGCCATCCCTTTAATTTTCTTTATAAACCCTCCACTACATGACTTTCGGTGAAAATTAATCACACCAAATTAATCACTATTATCTGCATAGTCATGCATTTTTAAAAATCACTTTGTGTCTACTTGTACTATTCTGCTTGCTTCATACTTTTCCCTTCCCTTATTATGTTGGGTGCAAATGAATATAGAAGGTTTAGTTCAATTACAAAGACCTCCCTGATCCCCAACATGAATGTGTGTTTATCTCACAGGTATTTGGAACCCTCTAGGTGCTTTGATTATTGACTCACATTGTATCTTTTATTTTTTTTAATTATTAAATCATAGCTGTGTACATTAGTGCAATCTTGCGGTACAATGGGGTACAATGTGCTGGCTTCATACACAATCTGAAATATTTTCATCCAACTGTTCAACATAACCTTCATGGGATTTTCTTGGTTATTGTATGAAAACATTTGTATTCTGCATTTAGTAAGTTTCACCTGTACCCTTCTATTTTTCTTTTTAAATTAAGTTTGCTTCTTCAAGCAAACCCATGAGACTCCTAGGTAAGGCAGGGACAATGATAGAGTCCTCCGTCTTTTGTAGATCTCAGGCCCAGTCTGGGGCGACGGGTATCCTGTCTGTATGTACTGTGATGAAACCGATTCTTGAAGGAAAAAAATACTATGTGAAAGCAGAACCAGAGATTGTGTAGCAGGGTTCTCAAGAGCAGCCCTTCATGCGGCGTGAACTGCTGACAGCAGCGGGCTGAAGGCTGAGGCCAGGCCACCTGGAAGCCCACTGCGCTGCTGGAAGCAGCAACAGCAGCAAAGCCAACTTACTACTTCTTACTCTCCAATGCGTTTCCACGCGCCCTCCCAGTCATCACCTAGCTTCTCAATGTTTCTCTTCAGCGGCCTAAGGTGGCCCTTCAGTTTTTTTTTTGAGTTCAGGGAAATACCTCCTTTCCTTCAGAACGTGAGAAAAACATGGGACTTTCCCCGGGCTGAGCGCGCGGGATTCCCTCTCCAGAAACGTGCAGTTTTCACCGCTCCCACCCGAACTGAAGGCGATCAAAGCGCAGGAGCTGGTGGCACCCGGGAACGCTCGGAGCATCCTGCGCCCCCTCCTCCCAGAGAAGGGTCTGGAGCCTGGGAAAGCCTCTAATTAGCTCGCCCCCATTGGTTGTCCCCAGGCACCCCCCATGCCGTCACCGTGTTATGCTAATGAGGGGGCGTCTCATTGGCTGGGCCTCCAGCTCCAGAGCGGAGGGGCGACTGCGAGCGGCGCGGCGTGGGCAGCGTCTGGAGCCGAAACCCACCGCCCCCGCTCGCGCCGCGCGTCCGAGGGAACTGCAGCCGCCAGGCAGCCCTCGGGGAGGATCTTTTACCTGCCTTTCAGGAAAGTGCTTTACCATCACGTGGCTCTCACTCCCACCCCTCTCCCCTCTTTCTAGGCACCCTGAGTTTTTTTCGGCGAAGTAACTTTTTATTCCCGCCTCCCCCCCAGTCCTGGGTACCAGAGGCGGTGCCGAGGCTGGGGGCGGTTCCTTGGCAGCGTTGATTCTAGTCGGAGCCAGACTTTTGCTCCCGGGCTGGGTTTGCATCATCCCCATCACTCCCTCCGGAGAGAGGAGCCATCCCCCTTAGAGCTTCAGCTTCCGGCTCCAAGCCGCCCCCCTCCCCCCTTCCCAGCCCCCTCCCCCTTCTCCCGCCCCTGTCTTGGCCCCAGCATCTTATTAGTTCTCTCCCCGTACTCCGCAATATTTGCTTTCTTTCGCCCTCCTCTCCTCCATTCGCTGTTTGATGTTTCCCACTCTTTGAGGAAGGATGGTGGATTTGGAGAGCGAAGTGCCCCCTCTGCCTCCCAGGTACCGGTTTCGAGATTTGCTGTTGGGAGACCAAGGATGGCAAAACGACGACAGGTGAGTGGTGCGTTGCATGGTTGCTCCGTAAATAACTGCTCAAAAAGAGAGGGAGGTGAGGGGAGGGCTGAAAGGGGGAAAGGAGGGAGAAGGCAAACGGGAGCCAGACAGGGAGACTATGAGGCTGGGGAACGGAGGGACAGGGACTCAGAGGTTTCTCCATTTTGACTCTATTGAACAGTTGCTATTGACAAGAAACTCCTTTCCTTCACACTTTTTTTATTCTTGGAATGTATTTGTTGCACGTCTTCAGTGCATATTCTTTTGTCTATCTGTGGTTTCTTAGGTTGTGTTTAAGGCTGGTATCAGAGGTGCAATATATCCAAATGGCATGCTATAGCAGTGGCAAATAATTTCCCTTTTTTTCCCTTAGGTGTGGTTAATTAAACTCGAAAATCTGTCCAAGTTTATTGAAAAAGCACATTGAAAACGTGGTATCTTCTGCATCTGTTTACCTTCTCCTTATCTGTGTTGTCTTGATTAAGTGACTACTTGCAGCTGGGAGTTTTATGCTGTTTAAACATTTGGAGTCTTAGATAAACAAAGGTTGAAATATGTAACAGGTAGTTTGTGAAAATGACAATTTTTGCAACAGAAAATACTCTTTGAAGAGGCAAGTGTGACTATTGTTAATTATGGTGTTTGTATATCATGCTATACCCTTTTCATAGTTAGTATATTTTGAATTTAAACAATATATGTACCTCAAAATCAAAAGTTAAGTTTCAAAACTAGGTTATTATTAGCAAAATATTGTTCATGCGCTTTACCTATAGCATCAGTGTTTTGGGTAAACTTCTGAAATTCCTCTATTTCTGGCTCATTAAAAAAACACCTTTTGTGTTTTAGTCAATTTGGTAGTTTCTGGAGTAGTCATTTCATGTATCACGTGGTACATTGCCTTGTTATTAAATAATATGTGTATTGTAACAGACTTTTCAACTCAATGAAATGTTTTCTTGAAGTTCAGTTTGGCTTCCATGTTCTATTTTAATTATACGGTAAAAAGATCCATTCTTGGTCCATTCCAAAATCCCTTACCCATTCACTACTTGGCCATACATCCTGTTTCTTTTCTTCCCTTCTCAGCTCCCATTACCAACTCCTGTCCTAACACACTGAGGATTTTTATTTGGGCATCAACTGTGAGGATTTCTTTGGTCACATGTTAGTAATTTAGAGGGATATGAATATTTTGTAGAGTATATTTGATTCAATCTTGTTATTTAAGGCAAAACCACATATATTTGGTTATAAATTTAAATAGCAAATATCAATTAATCAATATGCTTGCAAAGTAAGGTGTTCTGGTTAATTAAAGGGAAAGAAAAGAATAGTTAAGCACATTTGTATTGATGTTTGTATAAACTGTATTTGCCTAGATGAACAGTTTAACAAGCATAGGATAGTGGTCATGGTCATAGTGATTGAATTTACATTTATTGAAGGTCTCAGGATTATCATATAGAGGAAGAATTCCTTATTATGGAAAGTGTGAGATGGGTTAAATACGTAGAGGACATACTTTGAGTATGGAGATAGTGGTGGTGTTTGATGTTTTAAAATACCATATCTAAGATGTAAATTGTTCGTGTAGCTTTGCCTTCATTTTTCCAAGGATGATGCAGAAATACTTTAGTAATTAAGAAATTTGGCTAGATTAATACTAACTAAATGAAATAAATCACTTCTATATTTAAAAAGTTTTGGACTGTCATTTAAAATTGCTAATAAAAGTTTATACCAGCCCAACATTTTTTGTCTAAAATTGAGGCTTCATGAAAAATTAATATTTGATTTTGGTTCCATTTGTTGTTAATCTTTGAAGGCAAGATCTTTGGAATCAGAGATTCCCAGATTTCATTCCTTATTCCTTTCTTATTTTCCCACTAGCTGAGTGATCTTGGGACAAATCATACAGCCATTTTGAAAATAAGTTTTTTTATGTTTTTAATGGGAATAATATTATTTACCTTATAAAATTGTGACGAGGAGAAGGATGGACTGGACTAACACTTAGTTGGAACTAAGCCCTGCCGAGTGCTGTATGTTACCGTAGTCCTCCTTATTTTAGGGACAAGAAAACAGAGGTTCTAGGAGATTAATACCTGTCTTGGGTAATAGATCTCACCAGGGTAAAGATCACTCTTGAGCTCAGTTCTTTGTGATTTCTATCCCTCAAGAAACAAACTCTTAAGTTCTTTTTATTTAATTCATTTGAATTCATAAGAATAATTTCACAGTTCCTACCGTAGTTTTGGTACTCTTTCAGTGTTATTTCCCTTCCTTTCTTCTGATTTGCAGTTTGCAGTTCTTTTTTATTTCTTTTCAAAAGCCTAAACTAATATTAAGTAAGTCAAAGTCAGCTCCTTTGTTTTTAACATGGTTACAAATTCCTCTTTGTAGTTAAGCCTTAATAGTAATCTGATTCTACTCAGTTTTCTTCTTGGACTCAATTTCTGTAGCAATGAGGAGGAAGCACTCTTTCATACAGAAATAGATAGCTAATTTCCAACAACAGATACATTTAGTGCTCTGCCCAGCTTCTCTAGGATACTTTTTATGAACCCCTTCTGCCTGAGGTTTTCTCCAACCCCCTACTAATCTCAGGAGCACACTAGTAATTAGGTAGTGAATATGGTAGCTTCCTGTGCTTCTTGGCTGGGATAATTCTGAAGCATTCTCTACATTGGGTCCAAGGGGACTGAACTCCACTTGCTTACAGTGATGACTGGTTTACTACTGCAAGCATTATTGGCTTCTGACCTCCTCTTGCCTACTGGTATTTTTAGGGATCATCCCCAGATAAGCTACTTATGCTTCAATCTTATCTGAAAAACAGCTTCTGGGGGACTCTGAATCAAGATGGCAATCCTCTGAATGAGAGTCACATCCTTAAAACATGGGAGAATTGTGTTCCACCTGTGGAACCTTGCTTTCTATGGAGCACCTC
This sequence comes from Arctocebus calabarensis, assembly GCA_963573935.1. Classification (NCBI taxonomy): domain Eukaryota; kingdom Metazoa; phylum Chordata; class Mammalia; order Primates; family Lorisidae; genus Arctocebus; species Arctocebus calabarensis. Next base: position 24,089 of record CAUYON010039992.1, on the reverse strand, counting down.
ACTTAAGGAATTTTAAACTAAATCTTAGCGGGACATTGTTTACTGGCGTGTGAAAATGTGTGTGGCCTATGATGGGTGGGTGAAAGGTGTTGGTAAGGAGAGAATACCGATGGGCCTATATAGGATACAGGAAATGTGTATTTCATATCACAGATTGTCTGCAAACCAACCTTGGATAAGTAGGTCACCTAAATTTATTTTGTACCACCCTTTGGTAAACATATGTGTACTCACACATATGTATACATGCAGAGGCAAAATGTAAATGTAATATATATAATGTGTATGTAATAGATCTATATTGTAATTGTAATATATGTAAAGCATATGTAATGATTATGTGTAGGTGGTATCTTAATGCCATCTTTATATTATATGAGTATCACTCTTTCATTTGCATTCCAGTCCCCTTTTTTGAGTAGCACAAAAAGAACAGACTTAGAGAAAGCAGTTCAGAGAATTTAGCACGTAGATAACATTAGTTCTGTGAGGTCATGAAATAAGGTTGAGAGTTGGTAAAATGAGAGCATTGCTGATGTTTTGGGATAACTGTTGTATGTATGATGCACATCTATGTTTTAGGTGCCCTGAGTAAAAAACCAAGATCTTATTCAAATGTTCTGTATAAATTGTCTTTCATCATCCCTTTATTCTTTCAGCTAATATATATTTGAATGCTTGCTATACTTCAGGGCCTCATAAGTTAGGTCTTGGGAATAATATAGAGAGAAATATTAAAAAAAGTGCTTTGTCTGGAGGTGATCACAGATATAATTAGAGATGCTTTTCTCTAAAGTAGTGACAGTATTGTTGATGCTATCATGATGTTCTTATAGCATTTCCATTTTAAGACTGGCAAGAAGATCCTGTAGAATCTGTAGGTAGGATATTCTACATTTGCTTGAAAATACAACAACTGAAGTCCATTATAGTAGAGATGGCTCAAAGTATTCCATATATTTTGAATCTAATATTTAGAATATTTAGTATCTTTATAGTTATCCTGTGATTGAAACTATTATGACTAGAGACTGACTCTAACTGGGTTTATATGGAAACCATTCTGTAATATGTAGAGTGGTTGTAGTATTAAACTCCATTGTTTCCTGTTTTAGTATTTCTATGATTTATAAAACAATAAAGCTGTAGAGCATTCTCCTGTAGTTAAAGACTGGTAAGTTTCAGGTTTTAAACACTTTCAGATAGCTAAAACATGTCCTCTCCTCTTTCATCATGACTTAGTAATTTGAAGATTTGAAACACAATGTGCTTGATGTGAATACTTTTCATGATTCCAATTATTGTTAATGGACTATTCGCAGTTGTGACCATAGAGGACTAGGTTGTTTATTTAATTAAGACTATTCTAGTTTTGAAAAATCAGGTCATTTGTTTCAATTGGTATGTCTTTCTTATTTTGTGGACAGCATTTAAAAGTAATGCAAGCACGTCACCCAGTGCATCTTATTTACAAAAGTAGCCACTTATTGTAAAGCATTTATTCTTAGTTTGTATTCAGTTCAATAAATACAGTGTTTTAAATTTTGAGTGTTACTAAAATGAATCAACTGCTATTTTTGCTGCTTAATTATATGGTGGAATCAAGTATGCGTATGAAATATCTGTAAAATGATTTACATATTTATTTTTAGATAATCCAAACAGTCCTGTTTCTTATCACTGTCAGTTATCTTAAGTGAAATCTACACAGATAGCAATAAAAATTAGAAAATTAAATAGGTAATAGTTTTTAAAAAGACTGTAGATATATGTAGAGTCGTACATAAAATACATAATTAATACAAAAATTAATAATTATTGTATTTCCATAATTACAAGAATTCAGACATCAGTCTTTTATATAAAAACATGATTCCCTTCTTTTGACTCTTATGAATTAATTTTAAATATGGCTTTTTAAATTAGTTTGAATTTATTTCTCATGTTTGATTCTGTTTACTCTGTATCATATATACACCTCATTTATCGGGTGATGCATTAACAGTACCTTTTCTGTGAATATTGCACTTTTTTTTTTTTTTTTGAGACAGTCTCACTCTGTTGCCAGCCTAGACTGCTGTGGCCTGAGCCTAGCTCACAGCAACCTCAGGCTCCAAGTGATCTTCCTGCCTCAGCCTCCTGAGTAGCTGGGACTAAAGACATCCTCCACATACCTAGCTACTTTTTTTATTTTTAGAGAGAAAGGTCTCGCTCTTGCTCAGGTTGGTCTTGAATACCTGAACTGAAGCGATCTCCTGCCTTGTCCTTCCAGAATGTGAGGATTACAGGCATGACCCACCATTCCTGGCTGATAACTGTACTTTTAACTTTTTACAGAACCTCCATATGTAATAATTCCTGGATCAGGGAGGTTGGAATGTAGTACAGGCTGTCCCCTAGAGACAAACCTAAATGAGATAGGTTTTGTGGGTTTGTTCTCAAGTTGAATTTGTATGTAAGTTGGAACCGATACATTTACCTATTACCTGTACTAGCCTCCATTAAGAAGTGTGAGCTTAGGGTACTGGCGAAACTTATTAAAGGTAGAGTATTAATGTCTTTATATAGTGATCAAGGAAATGCCATGAAGGATATCTGTAACAGTATGATCAAAATATTACTGAATGTATATGAATTGTGCCCTGTGATTGCACCAATGTACATAATTATGATTCAATAAAATTATTAAAAAAAAAAAAAAAAGAAGTGTGAGCTTAATGTCAGTTATATAGTTGTAACTCAGGGACTTACTGTATTAGCTTCTGTTCATAAGTGTGAATTTTGTGTAAGCCGGATGTTTGTAACTCAGAGATAGGCTGTAATCTCATTGTCTACATTTTAAAGAGTTTCAACTTTCTACTAAGTAGCCTGTCTGCTGCAGATTAAACTTAGTTTAAAGGATGAGTGCAAAAACATACTTTCAGAAAATGATTTCAGCTAAATTAATTGTTGTATCACAGTTAAGTGTTTTTCCTTCTCTGTTAGTAATGTAATTCAACTTATTTAAAAATATCTTTAAAAGATAGTATGAGAAATACTGAATACAAATGAAGGCTAAATGCTCTCGGCTTTGATTTTCATTATGGTTAAAAAATGAAAATTATACTATCAGTATATTTAGTTACAATGTATCAATAGCTAGACCATGATTTTATCTTTTTACTGATTTTAAGCGTGAATGCAGTATTTCTATTAGCTTTTACAAATAATGTTTATATGCAGTGGAACCTTTATAAGTGCACCACCCAAGGAACTATAACAAATTGGTCAACATACAACAAATGTGGTTTACCACATTGGTGGTAAACATAAGGAACTTCCATTGGGTACATGTGGTGCATATCTGGTCTATAAAAATTAGTTGAACTTGAGGTGGCCAGTGTACGGAGGTGGTCACCTTTAGAGGGTCTACTGTATTTATAAATGTCTTAATCTGTTCAGGCTATTATAGCAAATTTTACCTTAGACTGCACAATTTATAAACAACTGAAAATTTTTCACAGATTTGGAGGATGAGAAGTCCAAGGTCAGGGTGCCAGCAGATTCTGTATTTGTTGAGGTCTTTCTGCTTCATGGATGGTACATTACTTCTGCAGTCTCACATGGGGATAGGGAAGGAAGGGAGCTTCCTTAAGTTTTTTCATAAGGGCACTAATCCCATTGATCACTAATCCCACTAATCACTTCTGAGTGCCTCACCTCTTTATACTATCTATCCTTTTGGGTATTAAGTTCTAACACATTAATTTTGAGGGAATACCAAAATTGAGAACAGTAATGTTAAGTCTCGTGGAGATAAACAAGTGACAAAGAGATAGCTAAGGGCAGAGAGTGGGATCCCAATTGTAGCTAGGAACCAAACTGCAGGTAAGAAGTGATCCTAGTGACTATAAATTGACTTAGAGCTCATTACCATCTAATTAGCATAGCATGGGTGGAGCTTCCAGAAGGATTCTGGGAAAAACACATGCTTGGTAGAAGAAAGTGTCATATAACTACCCTTGGTAGAAGAAGAAAATGTCATAACTACCTTGTGTTTGTAACCTGTGTGGTAATCTGTTTTATAATCCTTATCTGTCAATCATTCCAAAGAGTGGGAAATAGCAACCAATCCTGTCAGGAGAAAGGGGGGAAAAACTAGTGAGCTTATAAAAGTAGAGTGTGCTCAGTCTTTCTTCATGTGTGGAGACTGACCTGTTCCTCTTTCTCCGTAATGTATTTTCACTTTGTGTAGCTTCCTTCTTCACTTTCATTCTTTCTTTTGTGTAATAAAATAGTGTAAATTTGCTTTGTGTCTGTAATCACCCTGTCATCGGTACCAGTATTCTTTCTTGATACGAGGAGGTGGGTAATATTCAAACAGACCTGTCAATAATAAATCATTTTGTCATTGATAGTTCATCTATTTTCACAAGAGTATTTTGGTGGTGCTAGTGCCATTTTACTAGGTATCATGCTTGTCTATGTTACCTTTAGCAAATAAAGCAAAAGTAATTTTTTTTTTTGCAGTGAAACTTAACAAGCTGTTTTGTATGAGTACTTACTGATTGAAACTATGTTAACCTGGGCTTTTTTGAGAAATACTTAATATCCTTTATCAATATGTTTTTCAAATAAATGCTTATCCTGAGTTATAAATTGGCAATGAAAACTTTCTCTGCAAAAATAATCAAAACAATAAATAATGATCAGAAAGACATTACTTTTACTTGTTCACAGTTCTTGATTGGCTATGGGATATTTTTCTTTTTCTTTCTTTCTTTTTTTTTTGCCAGGGCCGGGTTTGAACCCACCACCTCTGGTATATGGGACCAGGACCCTACTCCTTGAGCCACAGACACCACCCCGAGATTAGTTCTTTTCACAAAGGCCTTCAGTATCAGACAGCAAGAGAGTTGCAATTTAAGTAAACCGACATCCATCCACACATTGTGAGCTAGTTGATTGGTAAACTATATCCATATTAATAATGACATATTATAGTTACCTGCTCAACATTTTTTTATTTTTGAAAGTAGGATAGATGTAAATGTCAGACATCTTTTTAAAAAATAGCATTTTTATATAAAATATATAGGAATAAAAACAGAATGAGAAATCGATTTTTGTAATCCAATGTGGCAAACCTTAAAAAAGATGGGATAGTCCAGTATACATGTCAGAATTGGTGTGATTGACATAAAATTGGTGGAGCACCATAAAAAAAGTTTAAAATAATCATTATATTAGTAACACTTTTTCTGGTTTTGCTAATAATAACATTTCCTTAAAGAAAGTCTGACAGAATTCTGTAGAGGATGGTCCTTCTCTTTGCAAAATTTAAAAGATATACTGTAGAAATCTTTAATAGCATTGGCATCATTCCTCCAAAAACATTAAACATCTACTAATTATCAAGAAGAACACTAAGCACTAGGAATAAAATTGAGCGGAATAGACTTCATTCAGATCCTAATGAAATTTATAGCAGTGGAAATAGTCATTACATTTGGTAAAAACTGCAGAAGTTGACTGAATGATAATTGTTCTAGCTTATAAGGGAAAGTTGCAAAATGCTTTAAAAGGGTGTGATTTGAGGGCCTTGCCTAGTCTGGCAGTCGGGAATGTGGTTAGGGGAAAGTTTTCAGAGAATCCTGTGCTGAGATTAAGGTCTAAAGATGAGATGATGTTATTAGGTGAAGTGGGAACAGAAGGTTTCAGACTACGGAGGAGGTTGGCTAAAGGGCCATGGAGGGAGAGAAGAAGGCATTTTCAGGGAACTGAGGAAATTAGGGGGACAGCTGGAGATAGGTGTCTGGAGTTCAAGAGACTAAACAAGGGCTGTGTATATAGCTTGTTACTGAAGACATGACTTAGGGAAGAGCAGAGTGGGCCTGGGGCACTGACACAATTTCATCCTCAATACAATGTCAAAATTGGTTGGATAGAGTAATAGAAAGGGGGAGGCAAGCAAAGGTGGGGAATGTGAAGTCGATTATTCTCATAGGGAGTGAAGAGAAACAGGGCCAGAAACTTCTTTTTGGTGGAAGTGCTTGTGGCTTATAAACTTGTAAGCAAATGATGAACATTTATGAGCAAACAAATTATAAATACTGAATATAGATATGTAGTTTGCTCTTGCAATTAAATATAGAACACTGTTAATCTGTCAAACATTTAATATAATCCACCTTAAATACTTTTACCTAATAAATACATTTATAAATAATTATTGTGTTTCATTGTAGTTAATACAGAAACCAGAAATTCACCATATATCACAATAATGAATTTTACTTTACTTTCCTCAGGCAAATTGTATTATTAATTTTTATTGCCTAAAACAATAATTAATACTGACAACTTTTCTAAAATCGTGCAATATGTCAGTGTAGTTTTCTTGGTTAAATATTCATGTGTTATTGAACAAAGTCTTTGGTTCTTTTTTGGAGCTTAGGTTTCCATGCTCTGTGGTGTTCTCATCCACTTTCTTCTTCTTTTTTTTTTTTTTTTTAAGAGATAGCGTCTCACTTATTCACTTTATTGCCCTCACACTCAGTAGAGTGCCATGGCGTCACAGGTCACAGCAACCTCCATCTCCTGGGCTTAGGTGATTCTCTTGCCTCAGCCTCTCGAGTAGCTGGGACTATAGGCACCTGCCACAATGCCCGGCAATTTTTTGTTGGAGTTTGGCTGGGGCTGGGTTCGAACCTGCCACCCTTGGTATATGGGGCCGGCGCCCTACCCATTGAGCCACAGGTGCCCTCCTCTCCACTTCTTGGCTGTCTCTCAACTTTAAACCTTTTTTCGTATGTTTGTTTGGCCTCATAATTTGTCCTACATCCTGAAGGATCCTTTCCCTATTTCTTTCAGGCAACTAGTGCTTTTCACACTCCAATCTCTTTACCTCTCCCCTCTCCACTTCTCAGTCAAAAGAGACTAACACCACTGGGCACTAACTTATTTAGTTTATATTAAAGGCAAACTTTTCCAAGTATGTGCAGTGTCTGGGTAATGGAGGACCTGAGCTACTGGGTCAGTTGATTGTCTGTCTCTCAGGTAGAAGAATAATTATGTGCAGACTTGCAACAGGTGAATGAAAACGTAGGCTCCAAGAAGGCAAGAAAGCACTGTGAAATGGTTTTGGATCCTTTATATCTGGTCATCTTAAAAAAAAAAAACGAAAAATGAGTTAGAAACGTGTGACCCTGACTCCTTAATAACTTGGTGCAGACTGGAAGAAACTGACTTATAGAGAAAGTCTTAGATGTAGTGTAATTTCAAAGTAAGGAGGAACCACTATATGTACATGTACCTGGAAAAATTCATCATTAATGTAAACTGAACAAGTTAGCATACCAGGGGTACTAGAGTTATTTGGCTCTGTCAACTGGGAAGTAGAAATGGCTTTGAAGTTGTGGGGTGAAAAGTTTAGAACCTGGAAAGCCCTTTGTTGTCTGAAAGAAACAGGGAAAAAAGCTTTGAGATGTGAAGGAGAAGAGGATCAGCCAAAGAGGGAGACCACAGACTGAGATTTCTCTCCACATTTTTGTTTTTTATCTTAGATAGACCCTGTTTATCTTCCTCATCTGACAAGTAGAAGGGGAGAAGGAAAACAGAAACAGAAATACAGCTGTCAAGCTTGGCAGTGGCCAGCAGCAGATCTGCTTCTGACCCTTTTCCTCTTTCAAGTCTTACCCGGACCTCTCTTCCAAATTGTGCTTTAGGAGCCACAGCATTATTACGATTATGGCATGGTTTTAAAGAGCAAGAATCATTTCCCTCTGTGTGTGCATTCCTTGAACTCAGAGTTGTATTACTTCCAATTTTCACAGTATGTAAATATGCGTAAGAAATGGTCTTTGCATTCACAGCCAAAAGAAGTCTAAGAAAGAGAGGGCTGCTCGTTCTTGGCTTTCTGGCCCTGGACTTACACAGAATCCTAAAGATAAATTGTTATTACAAGGGCACACTTAGCCCATCTTGTAAATCACTGTGTGCATAGGGATAAAAGTGGATTAATACATTTCAACCTCATTTTACTCCCTGTGGGAAAGCTTGTAGATTGTCCACATAGTACAAACAACCAGTTATTAACAACGGAGGCCAGGTGTGTGGTTTAATTATGGACAGCCTGCTATCTCAAGTCTGTCAAAGATTGAAATACCACTCTGTCCCTTAGGAATCAGATAGCATGGTCAGCAAGAAGCACAGGTGCTGTTAAGGAGTGATGGTAATGACTCCAGTCTCTGCCACACCATGTGGTGATTACTTTGGCAAATTATAGATGGAAACCTTCAGTACTTTGTTTTTATTTCTTCACTTTCTCCCCTCAAAAGAGTTCATTTGCTATTTCACATAGTTCCATTTCCCATATAAAGTGAAAATGGATAATATTGAATATGGTATTGAATATTGTATTTATCATAAAGGCAGGTCACCATTTCCTAAGAGCTTAATGTGTGTCTAGAATTTTTTCCTATTGTGTTTAATCTTTGTGCCAACTCTGAGGAATTCTAATTTTTTCCCCCTTTTACCTGTGAATCACCCAATGTACAGAAATAATTAAGTTGTTTCCAGTCTTATAACCCATAGGAGGTAGAACTTGAATCTAATTATTATGCTTGCCAATGATGTGTATTTATAACACATGCAAATGTGATTTAATGCTATTTAAGTACCAGAAAGAATAGAATCAAACAATTGTAAACGCTTTTGAAGACAGAAATATCACAGCTTTTGCATCCTTATAGGTCAATATTACAGCGATTAGCTCAAAAAGAAAGTAATGGAAATTGTGAAGTTGTAATATTTTCTGGGAGAAAAGCATTGTGTAGTAATTGATAGCCTGGAGAAAGTAGATTGAAATAAGAAATCAGCAAAACAACTGAGACACAAGTTTATCTCTCTGTGTGTGTTTATTCTTAATTTATTTATTTGAAATAGGCTAAATGTAATTAGAAATCCAGGAATAAAATGAAAATAACGGCCAGCAGAAGAGTTAATATGAAAAATAAATGAATCCTGAGCATATAAAAATCAAAAGAGGCACCATGTAAGATCATATAATTAACCAAAATTGTTTTAAAATGTCCACTTTAGAGGCTTTGGCCAGGGTCATGTATTTCTTTGCTGCTGGTCATTCCACAATAATTATTTTATTTTTTATGGCTGGGTGTTTTTTTCAGTGTTTCTCAGTAGGACCTTGGGATTTCCTGTTCATACTTCTTTTTCCTGAAGTATTTGTACCTGTATATAAGTCTTTTTTCTTAACCACTGCAATGGGTATAAAAATTTCTTGTACACATGTTACGAAGTTTAAATGTCATAATGTGAAATTATTTGATTTAGAGTTTAACACTTAGGTCTGTTAGTATGTTTCATCTATTTTAAAGAAGATTTTTAGGGGTTAACAGAAATATGTGCAATAAAATAAAATAAATAGAAAATACAACAGAATAAAAAGATAATAAGGACAAAAATCAAGCTAGGTGTAGAGTTGGCACACAATATGAATTCTGTGAGTTAAATGTATAGATAGCTACTGGAGATGGGTAACAGAGTTAGCCAGAGTTAACTAGATGAAGATTTAATCAGTCACAAACGGTGAGAAATAAACTAGTTGTTCAGGAGAAATGCAGCTTTTCTTTGTGTTCACATTTAAAGGAAATTGCTCCCGTGGATCTTTGGTTAGTGTATATTCTTACCCACTCTCCTATCATCAAAGAATAGCAAGTTTCATAAGACTCTTATGACATTCTCACTGCCATCTGCTGATATAACTAGAGAGAATTATTCACTGAAAGTGGATCTGCAGGACATACACATAAATGTGTTTCAGATATATCTTGTAGGACCAAAAAAGGAATGTGTGAGGTTACGGATGGATTTTAAGTCTTTCATGTAATCTTTCTTAAAAATTTTTAAAATATAAATGGCTTTGTTTAATGATTAAGATTGCAAAAAGAATAGAGTTACATTCTTTTCTAAGAACGTGAAATGTAAATGTAGTCAACAAAGGTTGGGATGGCTGTCCTTTTATGGAGCATCTATTAGGGTTCTAAGACCCAAGCCTGAATTGTGGTTTTTTTCACTTCCTTACATATATTGAATTAATTATTTTTTTCTTCCCACAACTGTCCAAAGTAAGTATTATAAAACTTAATGTTCTATGAAAACTTGGTAGGAATTCTGAATTTAGTTACTTGTATAGCCTCAGAGTCAGCCCTCTCATGTTCATGAGTTTCACATCCATGGATTCAACCAAACATGCATGAAAAATAATTAAAAACAAACAAAATAACCTCTACAACAATAAAAAAAAATGAAAATAACACAAAGAAACTATATAATATAACAGTTATTTACATAGCATTTACACTGTATTAGGTATTATAAGTAATCTATTATAAATTTAAAGTATATGGGAGGCTGTGCTTAGGTTTCATGCAGTTGGACAATTAAGTTTGTAAACTAAGAAGTGCTACATATCTCATTGCTGAGTATCACTGGACTCACCTTTGAAGAAAGCTTTGCACCAATGCCAGTGCCTAGTCCACCCTTAAAAGCAATTTTGAAACTATTTTTTTTCTGGTCATCAGAACTGTCATATTATCTTTGATGTCCTAAATGTCATCAGAATATCTTCCTTTTAATATTTCATTTATCTTCAGATGCAGAAAAAATTCATTGCAGGCCAGATCAGGTTAGTAGGGAGGGTGTTCCAAAACAGTCATTTATTTACTGACTAAAACCTCACTCACAAACAGTGCTGTGTGAGCTGGTATGTTGTTGTGATTCAAGAGCCATGAGTTGTTAGTGAAAAGTTCAGGTCATTTCATCTAACTTTTCAATGCAGCCTTTAGCACTTCCAAATGGTTGTTTCAAATTCATAATAAATATAGCCTTTGATATCAAAAATGTTAGCAACGTTGTTTTGACTTTTAATTTGGACTGACAGAACATTTTGGTTGTGGAGAATTGGCTGACTTCCATTGTGTACTTTGATGCTTTGTTTCAGGGATATACTGGCACACCCATGTTTCATCAGTAGTGATAACAGGGCCTAAAACATGTTGCTTAGCTAAAAGATCTTGGGAAACTTTGACTCTCCTTTACTTTTGTTCATGGGTGAGCTACTTTGGGTCCATTTTTGCTTGCACCTTTTTCATGCCAAGATTTTCAGTTAAGATTTTCCTGTTTATCTATTTATGCTTATTTAGTCTACTGTGCATCTCAAACTCAGCCAACAATTTTGACACACAATTAGATGAAATTTTGCAATGTTTTCATCAGTTTTAATTGTTCTGACTTCTCTTCATCAGTGACACTTTCTCTTTCCTCAGAAAAACATTTAATCCATTTAATTGGACAGCCGATTAGTCAGTGACAGCCGATTTTTTCATCCCTATTAACTTGGACTAACATCTCCCTGATTTCATTTCCACTCTTGCCAAGTTTAACAAGAAACTTATTAATGTTTGTTGCTCTAATTCAAGCTTTGAATTCTCATAGCAGCACACAAAATCATGCAACAATATTAATGAATGCCCTCAGCAAGACACTGAAACACATCAACATGAATGAACATAGCCTGATATATCAAGGTTGTGAAACCTTACTGAGTTGTTTGTACAGTGCATGGTGGCACGTTTACAAACTTGATTATCAAATTTCATATGCAAATAGTATGTCATTTTGTAACTAAGACTTGATCATCTTCAGGTTTTGGTATCTGCAGTGTTCTTAGAACCAATCTCCTGTGGATTCCAGGGATGACTATATATCTATATATGTATAAGGATAGAAATATATATTTTAAGTACATAATTATTATACCTTACTTCTTGTTGCTAAGTAATGGGTGTCTTATTAACGGCCTCAAACTAAGAAATCTTTTCAATTTGCCCATCGCTATCAATATCACTGCAGTCTTCCCACATCATATATTTCAGACCTTTACCACAATTTTATACTATTTTTTGTACTTGTTTTTTTAATTGGTTATCAAGTTCCACCTATTCTTTTTTTGTAGTGTTTCATCCGTTATTATTGAACTACTGCAGCACTTGCCAGCATACCTCATTATTCTGAGTCTGTTTTATGTACTCTACTACCTGTAATCTTTAGTGCCCAACTCAAGCCTCATTTAACCCATACATTTTCATCATCAAATTCCTAAACATAATTTACCATATCATATTCATGCTTTAAAAACTATGGCATGTCATTAATGCTGTTATGTGAAATTTAAACTGCTCAGCTCAACATGTATTGCTCTTCATTAATTGGCTTTTCTTCCTAAAATGCTTTTTGAAATTTAATCACTACAGTTATTCACAGAATAAGTGCATCTCACAGGCTGATGTCTGCTTCCCTGTCTTAAGCTGTGTCCTACTATAATCTGAGGTTGTCTTGCATCGTGTCATCATCTTTCTTCATGACCAGATCCTAAGCTGCATGTAGAGCCAGTGTTACTAATGACATTTTTGAAATCCCTCAAATTACTCCACATCATAATGTTGTATAGTTATGCTTTTATTTTTACAGGTATAGCACATTACTTTCTAGGGATTAAACCCATTTCTTTTTTTTTTTAAACTTTATTCAAATTAATCTGAGGGTACAATATTTAGGTTACATTTTTCTCACTATAAATGGCAAAATTCCATTTGTAGAAAAGCCCCTCACTCAGGGGACTTTTTTTTTTAAACCCATTTCTTAAGTTCATTTTTGGATCCTACGTTATTTAGTACAAGTGGTTTATTCAAAGGCTCCAAGAATTTTAATTTTGTAATATAAGGGAGATATTGCTAACAGAAAAAAAAAATAAGTCACAGCTATGGCTACATATGGCACCACACATATATACGTTGTTATAGTAAAAGTAAGAAGCCATTTGAATTTAGGTTTTTTTCTCCCCATGGAAACAAAATAGTTTTTCAATGCTTGTTCTAACTCTAGGTATTGTCGTTTAAATTATTTGATGTGAAAATGTCTTTTCCACATCTAGTTTAATATTCACAAGGAGCTTTCCTTTGGAAATAGCAAAGCAGAATTTGCTGCAGTTCATAATTCATACTGTGACAGTTCAAATGAATGTTAAAGTGAATTCTGAAATTTACATAGGGAGCTACTCGGTGAAAACCATCAATCTCCTTGACAGCCAGCAGGGACGCTGTCCAGTGGACATGTAGAGGTAAATGATCAACTCCATGTCCCATTCACATGGGTAATGATAGTAATACTTGTAGAATTGGGATGAACACAGTGGAGTTTATACTGAATCTTATAAAAACTTTTCCTTATTGAGGAACAGTGCTTATATAGTTCAGGGCCTGCTTAATTTTACAGTGTTAGTATAAATAATGATTTTTTTGAATAATATATGTGATATGCATTTGTGACAGCTATCTACATACGTTAGAAGTCTTTAGATGGTAGGCATATTATTCTGAAACATTTATATTCCTATAATTCTGTGGACTAAGTTGAATCCTTTTATATTTGTTTTTGTCACATGGATTGGCCACTTTGATTTATTTCTCTGTTCTTTTCAGTACACTTTTAGCTTTACCACTACATACAAGATAGGAGAGGGAGAAACACTAGTCACTTACATAAATAAATAATTATATGTATGCCTAAGAAAAGACTAATTAAAATTTTCTTTATCAAATTGTTCTGATTCTATTCTTCCTGCCGCATATTTCATGTAATATCTCCTTTTATGATGAAGCAAGAGAGAAGTTCCTCTGTGTGCCCCAAATCATGTTCAGGTTGACCTTAATCCTACTACCACATCATGTGGGGTGCTGTATTGGGGGTACCTGAAGGATGTAACCTCACCCTTATACAAGATTCACATGAATCTTGCCCCCACTATTATATTGGAGAAGTAAGATACAAAAAATAAAAAGTCTATAAATTAGAATGTGGTACACAGACTAGGAGTATGAAAAAGAAGCTTCTAGGAAAGAGAGTTCTAGAAAGAAAGTAGGTATATTAGAAGTTAGGTATTAGAAATAAAGTGATAAAGGCCAGCACAAAGACAGGGTGGGTTCTCTGCAGGGCAAGTTTAGGTAAAAAATACAGTAAGTGGACTAAATTGAAAACAAAATAATATGTTTGGGATCACTACTGTATCTTATTGGAGTGTGAGGGGAATTTGTCTGCCAGGTCAAAGACTTTGATTTCTTTTTCTGTAGACTCTGGGGAATTGTTGAAAGGTTTTGCATAAGAAAGTGGTGTGATCAAAGTTAGAGTTTTAGTGGAATTATTATTTCTGAAGTATGTGGAGTGATTTGGAAGAGAAAGAGTAGGAGAATTTGTTAAACTACTTCAGTGGGCTAAATGAGATAGATAGGTCAATGATAGTGAAAAGGGGAAAAAACAAACTTTGGAAATGTTCTTAGGACTTGAGAATGGATTGAAGAATATTGATGTCGTGAAATGAGAGGGAATATAAAGAGAGGAAGAACTTGTGTTACCGTTTGTTGTGTTTACTCAATACAATTTTGCATTATTCATTTGAACTGTAAATTCCACAGGAAACAAATCTGCAGTGTGTAATTAATATACCTTGCAGAACACCCAAGAAAGGTGTTATTCAATATGCTCATTTTCATTATTAAACAAATTTAGTTGAACTCAGTCAGTAGCAGTTAAATCCTGCCCGTGAGTTGCGCTCTTAGGCTGATGTCTCTTAAAACAAGATGTCCTTAACCTCTACTTATCCAAGAATGGGAAGAAGGACAAGAAAACTTATAATTCTTGTGTAGTATTCTAAATAAAAATAATTTAAGTATGAACAAATTATGGAGCTTGCACAGAGGAAAAAATGTTCACTAGATGATATATACCTGCAAACTATGCAATATATAAGAAGTAAAATATTGGATATGAATGCTTTCATTACTTTTATATCCTTCACAACATAGATAGGAGGTAAAATAATTCCATGTACATTTTATAGGCAGAAAATTTAACTAAAAATAATTTAAGTGCTTGACAGAAATAGCAGACATTCTGTATGGATTCTTTCAGTTGCAAATTATAGAAAACCTAGCTAAAATAGCCTAAATAATACAAAGAAAATACGGAGTTTGCATCTAGGGTAGTTTCAGGGTTGGCTTTAGAGCTATTTTACTTTTCGCATCCCTTGACATGTGTTAGCCAATTCCTGTCATTGGGTCCCCTTGATTCCTGAACAGCTGCTCCAACTCCAGGTATCAAACAATGATAAAGGCAGAAAAGATGAAGATAATCTTAGTATTATGTCCTTCTTAAAAGTGAGAGATGTTTCGCCAGAGGCATCCCAACAGATTTTACTGTGACTTGCTGTTGGCTAGAACAGCTAGAATTCTGTCACATGCTCATAACCTTGCCAAAACCAAACCATGATAAAAGCAATGACACCACTACAGATGGATCGGAGCTGAAAGTGCACTCAGAATCCTCTGAAGGATTTTACCACCTTTAGGAATGTGAACAAAATCAAGTTTATGCAGAAAATATGTGTATATGTTGCTGTGTGTGTGTCTGTGTGTGTGTGCGCACTTTGATGTTTTGGTGATTTAGTGGGGTGGTGGTTTAGAAGTTGGCCAATGGATATGGATACGTGAGGTTGGGAACCTATAATTCTAGTGCAAATACAAAATATAATTTTATAATAATTTCATTGTTTCTTTCACTTCTAAGCAGTTATCTAAGGAGATTATAATTTCAGTCTGTTCCATAATTCTTTTCTTGAGGAAGAGAATGTTCTGATACATGAATGTTCTCAAATACCTTCATGAAAACTGCAGCATAATAAATATTGCACCAACTTGTAACTGAGCCCTTTGGAAAATTGTAGGCCATTCCACATTTTCCCTGTGGTATGTTGATAAATGATAAGGAAGGGAATGTGACTAGAGGTATGGCACGTTACACTAACCAACCTCTGCGTATGATTTAGAAGCTTTGTTTTTCTTAAAATTTTAAAGTACATCAGCAATCAGGATTATGAGTGATGGCACATTTGACCACCCTAACCCCAAATCACTGAGAAGTCATTTTTTGCCTGGAAGAACATGTCCTACATTATCTAGAAAAGTAGTGAATAAAAGGTGAGAGTCCTCCAAGGGTCTAGAAGGAAGCAAGCAGGAGGGCAGGGATCTGGAGGAGGCACAGGGTGGCCCTTGAGTTGTCATCTGAAGCCTGGCTGTGTCACAGTAACACTGGTGCTATTTCTTTCCCTTATAATAAATCATATGACAGAACTTCTGCTCATTAATAAGTATGATATTGTCTGTTGCTGGCAGGCATATGTTGATCATT
The DNA here is from genome assembly GCA_963573935.1 of Arctocebus calabarensis. Taxonomy (NCBI): domain Eukaryota; kingdom Metazoa; phylum Chordata; class Mammalia; order Primates; family Lorisidae; genus Arctocebus; species Arctocebus calabarensis. Next base: position 7,790 of record CAUYON010039992.1, on the reverse strand, counting down.
TAACAGCATATGTGGGATTTTTATATAGTTCTTTTTCCTCCTTTCCTTTTTATAGTTTTGCTCATTAGGCATATTTTAAATGGCTTGTGTGAAGATGAGCTATACCTGTTCAAAAGTTGTGGGAGAAGTAAAGATTGACGACTAGTAGTACATCTAGCTTTTTCCTTTCAATATCGACTTTAACATTTTGATGATTTCTCAAAGACTAAGGGGATACACTATTTTTAAACCAACAATGGTACAAAAATGTTTTCCTTGGTTTTGGAATGAAAAAGGCAAGAGGAAAGTCAGTCATTTTATTTAAAGAAATAGCATTTAGAAAGTTTGTAGGAGCACATTCTGTAGTACTTAGTAAATAATTGTTTTGGAAATCTATATGCCTGAGTTAAAGAGCTCTTCTACTGAAATGGAATCCTTATGACAGACTATAGGTTTTAAGGGACAGAATTAATAAAAGGGACAATTTGATTTATTCAAAACATCCACAGAGATCTAACAATATCAGGAATGTGCAGCGGCAGTCACATAATATACTCATGCACATTTTTTTATTTTGTTATTTTTTTGAGACAGAGTCTCGCTATGTTGCCCTGGGTAGAGTGGTGTGGTGTCATAGCTCACAGCAACCTCAAACTCTTGGGCTTAAGGGATTCTCCTGCCTCAGCCTCCCAAGTAGCTAGGACTACAGGCACCCTCCAGGACACCCAGCTATTTTTTTGTTGACCTTGTATAGCTGGCCTGGGCGGAGTTGAAACCTGACACCCTTGGCATATGCTGCTGGCGCCATAACCATTGTGTTACGGGTGCCCACCCATTCATGCACACTTTCATAAAAAAGGAAGTAACTTCTTTCATGTTGGTGGGGCTGGGGCTCAAAGGTGATTTTCCTAAAATAAATTCCTAATTGTGGAATTACTCTGTTGAGGAAAAAGAAAATGAGTATAAAGCCTTTATGGCTTTTAATGCTTACTGCCAAATTTTACTCCAAAAATATTTCTTGGGATTTCTGCACAATTATTAATTCATGTATTATTGATATTTGGTAAAAATTGATCAGTGCCCATAATTATATAGTTTCTATAGCATTATAAGACATGAGTTTATACTACGATTGACTAGAGAGTACTGTATTAGTCCTTTTTGCTTTCCATGCCTATGATTGTATCATTGTGTATTTCAATCATTGGCAAAGCAAAAAGCAGACAACCAAATGAGAAAATTGACACAGTTTATAGATCAACAATAACAATAGAAGTAACTTTGTAAAAAAACTCAACAAAGTGTTTGCAATAAGACTTTTTATTTTGCTAATAAAATCCCTAATTGTCTGTTTCAGTAAGAAAAATGAAGAAACATGAACAAATGACATGTGGATGTTGTTCTCTTAGAGAAGCTAATGATGTAAACAGATAATATTCGGGTTTTTGTTATTTCAAGTAAATCATCACATTTGTGGCACACTGCCCTTAAGATAATGGGGCAATAGATTTTACTTTAAATTTTGTTTTCCTGTTTTTTCTACCTATTTGATCAATATTTTTATACTATAGCACGTTTCCATCATATACTACAAATATTCCAGATCAAACATTAAAAATACTACAAATAACATTTTCAAATAACCTGTGGAAGTTAAACTGCAGGGTTTGAAATAGCCAAGTAACATTCTTTGTTGAAATGGCAGTTTAGTTTAACAATAAAAAACGAATTTACTCCTCACCCCGCCTCAGCTGACAGGAGTGTTTTCTAAAGTATTGATTATGATGATGACTATGATAATAGTAATTTTTCTACACTATCTTTTCAAGGCTAGAACCAGGCCAGGCATTATGTCAGAGAGCTCTCCTGTTTTTAAAAAGATGAATCTATTTTTCTCTGCAATGAACTAGATATTTGGGAGCAGTGGAGCATGTCAGTATGTCAAAGTAGGGTGGTTTGAACTGTCTTAGTTTTTGTTCTGAATTTATTTTATTTTACCTTGCATCATGTTATTTCCTCCTAGGTCAATGAATAATTCATTCATTCTAAACGTAAATTTTAAAGAGTTGGAGTTACATACTTGATGGTCTATGTGTGGTACTTCTTTTTATTAAAACAAAAATTTGAAGTTTAAATGAAAAGAAAAAAATGTTTTCATTGAATCTTTATATGAAAATGTGTCTAAAATTTACTATAATTAAGCCAGCAAAGTTAATCTTAAAAACAATCACCTAAATTGGGACTTTGAAATTAATACATTATACTTAGTAATCTGAATGATAATCTAGAATGGTAATAAATGATTATACTTGGTGAATTATGCTGTTATGGCAGGCAATTAAATAATTAAGAGGAAAAAGTCATATAGTTTTCCAGGTCAGCATGGTATAGCTGTTGAGAGCATCAACTTTTAACCAACTTGATTTTGGGTCCCTCCTCTAGCATTTAGAAGCTGTGTGGCCCTGTGCAATTATTTCATCTCTAGTTATCAGTGCCTTCATTTGTAAAATGAAGATAATAATTTTACTGCCCTGGGGTGGTAATAATCATGAACATTCCTTAGCTCAGTATTGGGTAATAATTACCACTAAATAAGTGTTTGTTGTTACATTATTAGCAGTATGTTAGAAATGTTAGGTTCTCTGTCAAGAAGTCATATATGTATTATTTTTTATTATGATTTATAAAATATGTTTTTAAAAACATATTTTTGGTATATGAAGTGCCACTTTTTGTTAAAGTTTTATTTGAAATTTTACTACATTTAGAGCATTTCTTGTATTTCATTAAGTTGCTTTAAGGAAAGTAGAATTTTGATAGTAAAAGATTATTGCTGTTCATGTTTCATTAACTCTGAGTCCATTTTAGCAATATTGTGGTAATCATGCTTTAGAGAGTCAAGTTTTGAGTCAAAGAATTTTTTCTTTCATTACTTCATGGACAGTAAGAGATCTGTTCTTATCTGAGCTCTTATTAAATACTGCAGTTATTATTCAATGTAGACACATTTTATGAATACAGTAAAAGCTCAAGTGAAGGAAACCTGAGGAGTATATAGTTTGTAATGGTAAGGTAATAGTGGAAGGAATTGTAAGTTGTATCATTTGGGGTTTTTTTAAAAAATCTCAATTTTTTATATTCTTCTTCTTTTTTTTTAGATGCATGGTCTTGCTTTTTCATCCAGGCTGGAGTGCACTGGAATGAAAATAACCCATTGCAGCCTCATATTCCTGGGCTGTAGGGACTATTCTGCTTTACAGGTGTGAGCTACCATGCATGGCCCTCTCATTTTTAATTTTAGTAGCCTCTAAACTTTTTGCCCTGGCTACTTTTTTCCTATCTGTCTTCCTGAAAACTCATGTTTCATTGGAGAAAAGATGGCTAGAAATTGGTTTCTTTTAGTAGCAGAGTAAGAAAATGACTCATATCAGATACTGCCATTAATTGTAACAGAAAATAATACTGGTACATACAAAATATGTTATTCTGATAGCAACAGGGAAAGTCTAGGTTAATAATCGTTACTATCCAAGCAATTTGTCCCACAGTGATTAAAATCCTAATAATATTCCTAGTAGTTTTAAAACTTTAAATCAAAAAACTTTTAAACATCAGATGGCGCCTCTGGCTCAGTGAGTAGGGCGCCAGCCCCAATACCGAGGGTGGCGGGTTCAATTCTGGCCTGGCCAAACTGCAACAAAAAAATAGCCGGGTGTTGTGGCAGGCCCTTGAAGTCCCAGCTACTTGGGAGGCTGGGGCAAGAGAATCGCCTAAGCTCAGGAGTTGGAGGTTGCTGTGAGCTGTGATTTCACAGCACTCCACCGAGGATGACAAAGTGAGACTCTGCCTCAAAAAAAAAAAAAAAAGCTTAAACATCCCATAAGGTTTTAAGGTTTTATTTTCTACAAAACAGGGAATCAAGTAGGAAGAAGGAAAATGAAGGGCTTGGTTAGTTTGTTAATTATATAATTAAGAATTCAATAGAGTTGAGATTTATGTGCATTTTTTTAATAAAAAAATTAAGTTTTCTTTCTGTTCATTGTTCTTATCAAATGTTGTTAAGTACTTGAAAGTGTTAAGTGTATCTAAAATTTTAAGTCTTGAACATCCAGATGATCTATTCCATTTTTAGTCTATGAATTATTACAACTAGGAGTTGAATTAATAAATTAAGTGGATGGGTAAATTAATGTCATTTTTTCTTTTCAGTAGAAGAAAGAAAAAATTCTAAAATAATTCCATATTTTGTTACTCTGTTACTCAAAAGATCAAGTTCATTTTGTGGTCTTAATAATAAGCATTTATTTTGAATTAGTTAGTGTCCTCTTTGCCTTAATAAGCAGTTTAAGTCATTTCCACTAAATTGGTGGATCACTTCCATTCACATGGGCAATTTGTTTATAGGAGTGAATGGAGTGACCAGGAGAATTCATTAGCATTATTGGGAGGCTGAGAAAAGAGAATCGCCTAAGCCCAGGAGCTGGAGGTTGCTGTGAGCCATGAAGCCATGGCACTTGACCAAGGGTGACAAAGTGAGACTCTGTCTCTAAAAAAAAAAAAAAAAAAAAATACATGCTTGTGATCTGAATCCTCAAAATGTAAATCAAATATTTGTGTAGAAAACCCTTAAAAGTCTTTAAGTTTCTTTTCCTCCCTTCAGTTTATTAACTCACTGCCTGTTACTTGATGTTTGTCAAGTTCCACCTTTTCTTTGAGGAGAGAATTTGTGCAGTGTATTTGACACAGAGTCAGGGTTGCATATTATTTCATAACTGTTACTGTTAATCTCTGACCTTTCCCACGCTCCTCCTACCTCTTCTTCTCCCTTGAGCTTTCTTCCTGATACCAGACTTTTGTCTTCAAGGGTTCTTGGTCTTGGTGATTGAAGAATGAATCCACAGACCCCAGATAAGTGGTAATACAGGATTTATTTACAGAGAAGGGAAAAAAAAATACAGAAAGGCCAAAGCTTCTGGCATAGAGAACCCAGTTGGGGGAAAGAGCTGTCTTTGCTCCCTCTGTCTGTTTCTCCCTGGGAGCTCTGCTCAGGGGTATATGTAGTAGCATGTGGTTATCTAGCCATAATTCAGTTGTTACAGTTAGGGTGTTGGGCCTCTAAAGTTACCTTCAGCCTTATATTTAGCAGCAGGGGCCCCTGAACTCAATTGTTACATTTAGGGTGTGGGTCCTCTAAAGTTACTTTCAGCCTTACATTTGGGGGGGAGGGACCACAGCGACTGGAAGGCGACGGGACTCAGTTAATGAAGGGCTACAATCCCTTTCATTCAGGCCTAGAAAACTTACATGAAATTGACCATGAAACACCTTTAGCCAGAAGCCCAAAGGGAAGGAGACACCAAGGTTCTCCCCAGCAATTGTCTGGCCCCTCCAGCTGTTGGAGCTTCCTAGGACCCACCTGCCTACCCTCCAGCTTGCTGGTTCCTCTGCTGGCTGCCACCACAACACTATCAGGCGTAAGGCGGCAGGTCCTGGTGGCAGGTCTTGGCCTCACGTCCTGTATCATTCCTAGTCTACTTTTCTTTGTTCTTATTATTTTATGTCTTCTTTATTTTAAGAAGTTTTTTTTTATTATTTCCAATTTCTTCAATGAAACTGCAAGTTTCTTCTGTATTTTGTTAATCTTGTACTTGAAGGTAATAAATGTTTGGCAAATAGTGATCAATCATGCTCTTCTACCTAGGAATGATTCTTACTCTGAGCAGAACATGTGTATGCTGAATCTTTTCCCTGGGACCCAGGTCTAGTGGAAGGAACCTGCCTCTCCACCCAGAGTTCATTTTTTCAACCACCACCCCAAAACAAACAAGTAAGCTAACAAAAGTATTTTATTTAGAATCTTCAGCAAAGTCTCTTGAATACTAGACTGGGTAATAAGCCATATTTGTACTTAGGTAAAACGTATCCAGAATTCCATTTGGAATCTTGAAGCCAGTTAATTTCAGGCTAGTCCCAAGGTTCCTAGTCTACCAAAACTTAATACATTTACTATTAAGATAAAATTTGATTAGAAAGAAAAGGACAGAATTTTCTTTTGACAATAATATTTCTAGTTACTATATTTAATGAAACAATTTTCTTAGAATATGTTTATTCATCTGTGCTCTCTTTCTCGTCTTCATACTCTTATTTAATGGTCTAGTCACTCCCTTCTCTGCCCACCTTTCTTTTGAGTCTTCTAGAATTCGTACACCATCACAAATAAATTTCCCAACAGTTTCATTTTTTTTTCAAAGAAAATTCACTCTATTTCCTTAATAGAAACACACGTGTAGCATTGGAATCTTCGGTGAAAACTTCTCATTTTCAAATTGAGCACCATACATCATGGGTTGGGGAGTCTGGTGGTGTCCCTTTTGCAAATTATACTATTGCATCTCTGTTTCTTTGAGATGTATGTTTTTTTACTGTGACGTTTGTTTTTTTCTTGTCACTGCATTCTGTCAGCCTTTGGTGATCCCTCTGCAATCATGGAGAGCTTGAGTGCAAGCTTCCCTTCTTCCTTTTTATGCCCTAGTCTGCTGTCACTCATTAAATGTTCTCTGCTTTAGTGAACAACCTGTTCCTTTAGTTGGATGACTTTTATATCCAATTATGTCCAGTGCCCTCTTGTAAGGCTGGACCTCAGCATGACCAGAATAATTTTACTTGTGGAAATGTATACTGCAACATCCTACCATCTAGCAAAACTTGCCCTTTTTGCCCTCACACTTTCTTATAAACACTAATCTGAATAATTTTTACATATCATTAAGACCTTCAGTTCCTTGTACATTTCATTTCCATACATTCCTTCCATTTTAACCTGGATTTTTCTTTCCTTCCACTCGATACCAGAATTTCAGGTTGTTGGTCTCGGTGATTTGAAGAATAAATAGCGGACCACAGATCAGTGGTAAGACAGAATTTATTTACAGGAAAGAATACAAAAAACACTAAAGCTCCCAGTAGGGAGAGAAAACGCAAGTCGGGAGAGAAAAGCTCTCTCCGTTTCTCACCTGGTCTCTCCCCGTCCCCCCATCTGGGCTCTAAAGTCTAGGGGTATATATAGGTGCATGGGTTCCCTCTATATGAGGCCAGGCAATGAATGGACAGTCTCTTCTGCCTGGGCAAGGTGAACAAATGTATTAATGAATGGACACAGTCTCTTCTGCCTGGGCAAGGTAAATGAATGTATTAATGAATGGATACAGTACCTTCTGCTGGGGAATGAATGTATTAATGAATGGACACAGTCCATTCATGGAATTGAGGCCTAGGAAACTTACATGAAATTGACCTAGGCATAGGAAATGGGGGTTCTGTATTCAGTCATAAGTGCAAAGTGAAGGAGACACCAAGATGGTGTCTCCCCAGCAGTTGTCCAGCCCGTTTGGCTATGGGAGCCTCCGGTGGGGTCGGAGGTTCCCCCCTTGCTTATCGTCCAGCCCGCTGGTTCCTCAGCCAGCTGCCACCGCACCAACACCACCAAGGTGGAGGCGGCAGGTCTGCCAGCTCTGCTTCCCGGAGCTGGTTGGGCACCATCTGTCCTGTATCACACTTACTTACTCTTGGCCTTCTGCACTCTCTCTTTTGTCCTGCAGCTCCACTGACAGAGTTTCTGATGATCTTTTGATGCTAAATCCAATGAACAAAAATTTCCTCAGTTTCCTTTTTTTTTTTTTTTAACTTTCTTAACTTAATTTCTGTGGTATTATTTTTCTTTAGTTTATGACTTATTCATCTGTGCTTAGTTTCTCCTTTATGGGTTTCCCTTTTTTTTTTCTACTTCTAAAGATTATGTTTTACTGAAA
>CAUYON010039990.1:0-27628 GCA_963573935.1 Arctocebus calabarensis | reverse complement strand
CCCCCGAGCTGGGGTCCTGGCACTGCACAGTCTCCTCAGCCTGGTCCACAAGCAGGCTGGGAAATTTATTAATCTCTCGATTTGATAGAGGCAGGCTCTCCCTATTCATGGGGTCCTGGCACTGCACAGTCTCCTCAGCCTGGTCCACAAGCAGGCTGGGCAATTTATTAATCCCTCGACTTGATAGAGGCAGGCTCTCCCTATTCATGGGGTCCAGGCACTGCACAGTCTCCTCAGCCTGGTCCACAAGCAGGCTGGGCAATTTATTAATCCCTCTATTTGATGGAGGCAGGCTCTCCCTATTCATGGGGTCCTGGCACTGCACAGTCTCCTCAGCCTGATCCACAAGCAGGCTGGGCAATTTACTTGCCGGCAGTTGCTGACTCATGCTGCCCAGCCAGCACAAACCCGCCTTGCACCCCACGTGCTCTCCGGCCTTCTCTCACCTGGCTCAAGCGTCCCCTCTAAAACACCAAGTTCGGGGCACAACACGAAACAGGTCTGCAGGCTGCTTGGAGGTGTCACCCTGCCACGCGTGGGGTGGCTGGATGAACCCAATCACTTCCAACTTGGATGCGTGGGGAACAGGACAACCAACAGCTCTCAGAACGCCAGGCACACCACCTCGGCGCATGCGCAATGCGCTGCTCCTGTGCGCAGGTTCCTGCGCATGCTATTGCGCATGCTCCTGCGCATGCGCCCGTGCGCATGTTCCTGTGCGCATGCTCCAGCACGCGCTCCCGCCCATACTCCTGCACGTGCTCTGGCACATGGTCGCGCATGCTCCGGCTCATGGTCCCGCGCACACTCCTGCGCATGCTCCAGCGCATGCTCCTGCGTGCGCATGCTCAGCACATGCTCCTGCGCATGCTCCTGTGGGCGCGTGCGCAGCGCATGCTCCTGCGCATGCTCCCGCGCATGCGCACACACTTGCTCTGGCGCGTGCGACACACGGGCCGGCACACGATCCGCAAAACGATCCAGCACAAGCGGAGCTCTACGGTAGGCGGCTGTCCTATAGGACTTTTTACGATCTCCATTCCTCTGTTGTTGATGTTGAGGTAGTTTTAAGTACACAGATATGATTCATATAACTCATAAGTATTGTATGATTCCATTTGTAGGAGGTACCTAGAATAGAGAAATTCATAGAGACAGAAAGTGAAATCGAGGTTACTTGGGCCTGGAGGAGGGGAAGAATGGGAAGTTAATGTTTAGCTCATATAGACTTTCTGTTTGGGATAATGAAAAACAAATTACACATAGGTACTGGTGACAGTTGAATCAGTACCACTGAATTGTTATCACTTAAAAATGGTTAAAATGATAAATTTTGTTATGTTTATTTTACCACAAGAAAATGAACATTATAAATATAAGAATTATGCCTATTTTTCAAGAGCATATGCTTGATTGCCTAAACTGTGGAGTGAAGCCTTGGAAAAATCAAACTTTTAAAAAAAAATAAATGTTAATGCAATTATATTAGCCAGATCCATTTTCCTTGTAAATTGATAGTTTTTGACATCTTTAAATGACAGCTATTACTCACAATCTTGTAAAAGGCTTTTATTAATACCATGCTTCAGAATTCTCTATTTATTTTTATGGTCTATTTCTCCAGTGTTTGGGGGAAGATTTTTCCAAATATGGGTATACCTTTGAGGTTATCTTTTGCTTTAAATATTCTTTGTAGTTTGTTGCCTTAACTAGTTCTGTCAACCGTTTTACTCTCTTTCTTTTCTCTCCCCATTCTATACTCCTGTTCTCCATACTCTCTCTGCCCTCTCTTGAGTCCCTTCACCCCTTTACACACAGCCACACCTCCTCCTGCTCTCTATGCCCAACTTCCCTGGAGACTACACACACACACACACACACCCCTCCTTTGGGTTCTTCTCAACTTCTCCAAGATTCTACCTCTCTTGAGTTCTTCCATCATCACCCTCTTTGGTCTCACACCTGGTTTTTCCTTTTCTTATTTTTTAACTGCTAAAGTCATTCAATGAAAATGAGACCTGTTTCATGATGATTTACATAAAATCTTCTACAATATCACACTTTAATATTTGTAGAATTGGTCTTAATTTTGAAACTTTTAGAAAACTTCACTTAGATCTTAAAATTAGATTCTGACCTTATAGCTTTGAGAAGTCATAGTATGAAGGGGGAAAGGACTTAATGTGAAAGATAATCCATAAGTTATACTAAAGATGTTTGATGTGACTCAAAACCAGAGAGTGCACCATTTTCAGAAGCCCTACTGATTAAGATGTTTAATATGACTCAAAACTAATGTATTATTTTCAGAAACCCTATATTTTGTTTTGTCATAAAATGAAATGATCACCATTTGAAGTTTGATTCTCCCTGTTTGCTTCAAAATACCTCTGCTAATTTTACCTCTCCCAATTCATTTCTCTCTGGGAGCTGAAACATTTAGAAAAAGACATTACTAATTTAGTTTTTATTTTCAGAGTTGAGAAGCACAGAGAGGGATAAAGAAAGAACAGACAAAGAAAGTATAGTTCAATGACCAGGACGGGTTTATTCAGATAAATGTGGGAGGGGCCTTCGGCCTGGGTCAAAAGCTGTTTGCCTTACAGTCTATCTGCTCATATAGCCTGTTTAGGTGGGGGAAAACCTGTTTGGGGCAGAGTGAGGTCAAAGTTTAGCTTGCTAAGGCAGAAAATCCCATTTGGCGTGGAGTTTAGGATGTTAAGGTGGGAAGGCTCGTTTGGGGGGAGGATTTAGCTGGCTAAGGTGGGAAAACACATTTGGAGTTTTTTTGCCTTCTGAGGCCTAGCAGGGCTGATCTCTGAGGAACAGCCTTCCCCTTGCAAAGGGGCTGGTCAGGCTGATCTCTGAGATATAGCCCTTCCTCTACAAGGGTGCTGGTTGGCTGACTTCCAAGATAACAGCCTTCCCCTATGAATAAAAACCTGAGTTCTGTGAAGAGGACCCAGCAGTGGGTGCCATCTTGCAGTAGTCTTCCTCCCTCATTCCCAGCTCTAATTCTTGGTAAGGTTTGGGGATGATGATTTTGTCCTGGCTGCCTCCTGTTGAAGGGGAACGTTGCTTTTTTCTGAGGTCCTGAAGGAGGAAGGCAGAGGCTGCTTGCTCTGGAGTGGTGGGTGGCTCAGGAAATGGTCGTGATGTGCTTGTTCAAGAAGTGCTGAAAGAGATTTATTAGATGGGGGCAAATAAAAGGGCAAACAAAAAAGCAAGTGTTAGGAGTACTAGAAAAGCAGCTAACTATTGATAAAGAGATGAGTATGGTGAGGGGCAATTTTTGGTTAGTAGATGTTCTGCTTGTTTTTGGAGCCTGGTAACCCTGTCCCTAACTAGCCCTGACTAGCCCTGAGTTATTGATGAAAAAACAGCACTATTCCTGGAGTAGGGCACAGAGGCCTCTGTGAGCTAGTGGTAAGCAAGTGCAAGGCACACCAGTTCTGAAAGACTACATGCTGCTAGAGAGTCATCTTGGGACTGGAGATTTTTCGGCTGATTTTAAATTTCCCTTAGGCTGGCAGTTCTTTTGAGAGTTTTGAAAGTTCAGCTAAGGAGACTCCAAGGCCAGTGACTCCTATTCCTCTACCTGCCCAGGGGGATAAGTTGTATTGCCCTTTTTGACCTTGTGTATGTGATGATAGGAATAGGGATGAGGATGTCCAGGGTAGTGAAATTAATGGTTGGAGAGAGGTAATCTAATGTGCAGGTGCCAGTCCCATTTGTAAAAGGCTCCTTCTGAATAGTCAATGCAAGGAGTTACTTGGAAGGTTGATAGAGGGATGAAAAGTGTTTTAATTGTGTAAGACATGAAGTGAGTTTCCTCCAATGTGGAGACTAAAGCCTAGTGTATCTGGATCTGAAGGTCCTAAACCAGAGGCTGGGAGAGGGGGTACATAAGGGACTTCAGAGAGGATGCCTAAAGTGCTATTGTCAAAAAGCATTGGGTGGAATTTTTGTGATGATCCAGTGACAGCTCTGTTGTGATATTCCTGTTGGGGGCCCAAAAACTTTTGAGTTAGAGGTGGATGAGATTGGACTCTGTTCCTATCCTGAGCAGTATATGAGAATTTCCTAGTGGAGATGTTACTGGAGAAGGGCGAGATGTTGGTGGACCAGATTTTTTGAAATATGGTGGAAGTGACTGAGATTCTATAATTAGAGAGTATCCCTAGATTTATGGTATACTAACAATCTGAGGGATAGAGAATCTCTACAGGCTTGCCACTAGGTAGAGAACGAGTGGTGGGTACAAAGAGGAGCCTGAAAGGATAAGGATATGCCTGCCTGGAATGGTCTCTTGATAGGTCTTTGTCCTGGTCTTAGGGTTTGTAGGTCTTTCTGTAATCCTATAATGAATCCTTCTACACTAATATCTTGTATGAGAGGGCCCCTACCTAGGTTGTGAACAATTTCAGTGAAGCGAACTTCTGCTTTATCTGAGGTCCAGGTAGAAATGGAAGCAAGGATAGCTAAATCTGTTATTTAAGAAAGGTGGAGGCAAATCCAGCAAGGAGGTTTCAGCCCTCCTGTATGAGAGGTAAGGAGGTTAGCTGTTAGGGTCAGAATAGTATTGAAATATGTGCATAAGGCTAGGCCAAAAGGAATAGTAAGCTGAAAGAGAAAAAAAGTGAATTAAAATGTTCCCTGTAGCCATAGCTCCTAGATTAGGGCACCAAAAGCTGATAAATCTGGAACATGTGCTGTGTACCATGAGAGGTTCTCAGTCAGGTCACAGAGGAGTAGTTCAAACTGTTGAGTGTTCAGAGGTCCGTTGACTGAAGTGTAGTTTAAGAGGGCCTGTAGAGGTGAAAGAAAAGGAATCTACAGGTTTTATGGTTTGAATTGGGGATTCTGGGTTGGGGACTTGCTTTAGGGATGCTAAATGCTACCAGCGATTCTTTCCTTTTAATTTTTCTGCCATTGGGGTTGTGAGGATGACTTCAAAAGGCCCTTCCCATCTGGGTTTTAGGGGATTTGGGGCTAAAGGTGGCGATTTTAGAAGGACTCTGCCTCCTGGATTTAAAGTCTGAGGTGGATTCGGGTCAGGGTCTAGAAGCCTATTGTCAACTGTTTGCCAGAGAAGGCTCCTTATTGTCTGTAGAATTGGGCTTATGAGATAGTCTGGGATAGAGGTTTGAGGGCCTGCTGTGTCCCCTGTGAAGGGAGCCAGGGGTTGAACATACATGAGTTCAAATGGACCAATCATAAGGGATTTTTTTTTAAATCCTCTTATTTTTATGAGTGCTAGAGAGAGTAGAGTGACTAGTAAGGGCAGTTTTTTGAATCCCGTTCATTCTCTCTACCTTCCTGAGGACTGAGGTCGGAGGGCATGTGGAATTTCCAAGAGATTCTGAGAGCTCTGGCCATTTCCTGGGTTATTTCTGAGATGAACTCTTTTCCATTATTTGACTGCATGAAGGAAGGAACCCTGAATTTGGAAATGATTTCATTTGTTAGTATCTTAGCTGCTATACAGGCATTTTTGTTAGTTGTAAAAAAAAGGCTTTGATCCAACCTGAGAATGTGTCTACTAGTACTAGGAAGAATTTGAATTTTCTAACTGCCAGCATGTGAGTGAAGTCTACCTGTTAATCTTCTCTGGGAAGCTGTCCTCTGATCTGATGAGTTGGGAAATTGGGAGGGGGGAGGTTAGTCTGAGAGATGATTTTCCGACAGATAAGCTATGATATTGCGATTTCTTATAAATGGTGACATATGTTGGGGGTGAGTTGGATGTGTGTCTGTAGGAATTGTTCAAGGGGGAAAAGGCTGCAATGTACTATATTATGGATGTTGTCTAAAAACTTGCTTTTCCTTGTGTCTGGAAGTAGGAGTTTTCTATTTCGGTACCAGTAGGGATAGTGAAATGTTGCTCCTAAAGAGGAGGTATGCTCTTGTTGAGAATAGTGATGAAATAAGGGAAGCAGGTAGAGGGAGTGGCCAGCAGCTACTTCTTTTGCCCATTTGTCTATTTTCCTGTTAGCCGAAGAAATATATCCTTGTTCAGTTTGGTGGCATTTACAGTGGGTAAGGGCTATCTTTTTGGGTAAGAGGGTGGCCTCTAAAAGGACTAAAATTAGTTTGGCACTAAGTATAGGGAAGTCGTTGACAGTTAAGAGCCCTCTTTCAGTCTAGATCTGGGCATTGTAAGATGTTGTAGGCATATCCAGAATCTGTATGTATGTTCATTTCCGTGTTGGTGGCTACTGTGAGAACACATAGTAAAGCAATAAATTGTGCCTGTTGAAAAGTGGTGAGGGAGGGATAGGCAGCTTCAACTGTCCTGTGTCAGCGGGGGTGGGAGATGGGTGGCATTCTAAGTCATTATGAAATCCTTCAATGATAGCATAACCTGCTGATACACTTGGGGTTTTGGATGCACTAGCATCGATACCCAATCTGGTGCTGTGGGAATGTGCTGGGTTGTGAGATGAAAAGCCTTTTTATCTATATGTTCATAGTAAAAAAAAAAAAAAAACAAAACCCTTGCTTTGGGACTGCTGACCCAGCTGGCTGGAGATTGCCCTTATCTCCATCCCCTTCCTTTCAAAGCAATTAGACCCAGGATACCAGGGATGGCCTCTCTGCTTAAAAACCTTCGCAGCTGCTGCTCTTTCAGTCTCCCAAAGTCCACAGATTTACCTTCCAGAGCACCCTCACCATCATGGTCACCCATAACCTCCCTGATAGGCTTAGCCACAAAGCATTTCTTTTATTTCAGACTCACACCTATAGACCCTACGTGCTGCTCTTATCCATCCTCTTATAATTCTAAAACAAGAGAGAGCCTGAGGGTTCCCAGGGAACCAGTGGCAAAGAGGTGTTCTCTGGGTACGGCAGAGAAGACCCCAGAGTATAGAGGGCAAATTTGTGATGAATTGACCTGTGTTGTTTTGGTCTGAAGATCTGGCAAGATGATCTCTAGCAATCAGAGCCACTGAGGGGAGGAAAAGTTTGGCTAGGGAGAAGAGAAGAAGAAAGATGAAAACAATGAGGCTGCTCACAAGGAGCTGTTGGAGAGGTTAGCTTGGGACCAAGGAGCTTTCAGTGCTCACTAGGGTGTACCCCAGCCAGAGCCTTGCTATTCTCCCTGGACAACAGCTTCCCTCCCACAATCAGGCTGAGGGGAAGGGATGCAGAGTGGTGTGGGCCACCGTCCCAGTGTGGGATGTAGGAGTTACCCCAAGATGAGCTGCCATTGCCTACTACTTCCTGTGTAGCAGAGACAAAGGGAAACAGCCCCAGCAAATTGGCCCCATGTTAGGTGCCAGAAATGTAAGGAGGGGATGAGCACAGAGAGTGGTAAAGAAAGAACAGACAAAGAAAGTGCTGCTCACTGACCAGGACAGGTTTATTCAGATAAACCTGGGAGGGGCCTTCAACCTGGATCAAAAGGTAGCTTCCCTTACAATCTGTCTGCTTAGATAACCTGTTTAGGTGAGAAAACCTATTTGGGGGTGAAGTTGGAGTGGAGTTTAGCCTGTTAAGGTGGAAAAACCTGTTGGGGGTGGAGTTTAGCCTGCTAAGGCAGTGAAGCCTGTTTGGAGTTTTTTTTGTTTTTTTTTTTTTTCCTTCTGGGGCCTGGCAGGGCCAAGCTCTGAGATATAGCCCTCCCCTTGCAAAGGGGTTGGTTGGGCCGATCTCCAAGATATAGCCCTTTCCTCTACCAGGAGGCTGGTTGGGCCATCTCCGAGTCCTCCCCTACCAATGGAAACCCAAGGGCTGCAAAGAGGGCCCATCTTGCAGTACTCTGCCTCCCTCAATAACTATCAGTGGCAAATCAGGTTCTTACTATACTTTAAGGCTTAGATTTTCTCCTTTCTTCTTTAGTACTTTTTATGGAAGGCTTTGTATCTTGGTGAAACAAGGGGTTTCTTCAGTATATTTGTACTTTTCCTTTGCTTCGCTGCCTCTCTAATTAATGATATGTTAAAGTACCATGTGTATTGTCAGATATTGCTTTTTATAGGAATAATTTTATAACATGACTAATCACATTGTATGAATTTTCAAGCCAAATCTCTTAGTCATGATGTTATCGAGAAGGTGGAGTGCATTCATGGAACTTGATGACTGTCAAGTAACTAGGCAGCTTAGGGGAAATGTTGCTTCTAAGGAGGTATAGTCTATTTGCTTCCAAGAAGGCAGGAACAATTTTTAATAAATGACATGGTTGAGCTTCTATGCTAGTAACCTCTTGACATTTATTTCTCAAAGTAATGTAGGGGAATAGTAGTATGAATGATTGCCTCCCTCAAATCATTTATACTTTGTGAGGAGAAGTCCCTAGACATTGTGCTGTGACACCCAGGCTTAAACTTACCTTGTTTCTGCTATTTGAGACACAGTAGATTAATCTTCCTAATGATGTGTTGCTTAAGCTAGTATTAAATAGAAGTATTTTGTCCAGTTACTTCATTTACTAAGTTGCTTGACCTGAGAAAAGTTTGTATCTCAGAGACCCAGTTTCCTTGGCTATAGAGTAGAGATCAAAATACATTTTTGATTTGTTGTTAGGTAATTAAAAATAAATGATTTCAGATTAAATAAATACTTCTTTTTATGTTTTCTTCTTTATTACATAGGAGACTGAAGAACTCGAGTGGTAAAGTGGTGTGCGCTGAAATGACCTACCATTTATTTGTTAATCCTAGATTAGGTTTCATATCACCCAGAACCCTCCCAGCATCAATAAATGACGGTAGGTAATACACAGAGAAGATAATTTTCATCCTGATACATGAGATAGAGCCTTGGTAATTTTTTTAAATTGTAATTTGAAATCCAGTTTATGTTCACTCTCTGGATCAGCTGAGAGTGCTCCACAATTGTCTTGGATTTGCTGATCCTTCACTGACAGCAAGGATAACCCCAGCATTATATTTTGGAAAGCTTTCACAGAGTACTTTACACATAAAATTAAATTTGATAAAGCAATGTAAGTAGAAAGTCCTTTGTGAACTAATTTAGCAAAAATATTTTGATTACTCATTTAGGGAAGAGTTCTTCATTCTAAAATGAAGAAACTGAGGCTTCAATGCATTTGAGTGACTAGAATAGTCTGGTAGGCATCAGCACTCATTCACTTGTTTTCTTTCTCTGAAACTCTTTAATTACTTCAGTAAGCCCCATTTAGATTGGACTGACAAGCAAGGGAATATCTGCCCCTTTCCAGTAGCTTTTCCAGTGAGTGAGTTCTGATGATTTCTTTAGACCTAATGGGTTTTCTGAAGAAGGCCTTTACCATCTCATATTTCTTTCTTTGAATATTTGTGCTTGCATTGAGATACTCATGATAGAACTGTAAGTGTGGGCAGACACACAAAGTTGTAGTTTTGTCAATTTCAAGTTCATGTAGTTAGACTATGTGGATAAGAAGTGGTCACCTACAGGAAGAAAGGTTGTTGGAGGAACTCAACAAGACAGCAATAGACTATTATTACTGATTTTTATGGTTAGAGAGTATAGACCTGTTTTCCATTTTTTTTTAAATAAAATAGTGATATTCATAGGGAATCTAAAGTGCACTAAGGTCCTGTTTGTTAAAAAAGAATGAGAAATGATGGGTAGCTTAGGCTTTGTTTAAGAAAAATGAATTTAAGTCTGCTTTAAAAGAAAGAATTCAAGATCACATATAAGTTAGTATAAGTAGAATATATAATTTCCAAGCCTGGGAAAAATGAAGGAAGTATAGAAAATTCCAAAAGAAAAAAGAAAGAAGAAAATTCCATCCAAATTTGCAGAAAAATAAAGGCTATATCTAGCATGAGAAAAAAGCAACACAAAGTTAGAGCATAGAAAAATCCAGTTATATCAGTAATAGTGACAATAAACATAAATAAGTTAAAGCTCAAATATTAAGAGACTGTCACATTGGATTTAAATTTTTTCAGCTATTCTGTTGACAAAATCACAATTAAGATGACACAGAAAGGTTGAAAATAAGGAGAGGCAAATACTACCCAAAAGAAAAATGGTGATGCATCCTCAAGGCCGTATGGCTAAGGCAATTTAGTAATAGACTCTTTACACTGATGGAAGGAAATCTACCAAGAGAGTATCAACCCTAGACATTATATAGACTCCTAACAAGATATTATTGAAATAAATAAAGGAGAAAGCAATGGTATTATAAGGCAAAACTAACAATTCATAATATTATAAGAGGCTTTTTAAAACACTTTTTTTCAGAAACTGGTGAAGCAAAATAGATTTTAAAAAGTAAAGGATACGGCTCGGTGCCTGTGGCTCAGCAGGCTAAGGCGCCAGCCACGTACACCTGAGCTGGCGGATTCGAATCCAGCCCAGGCCCGCCAAACAACAATGACGGCTGCAACTAAAAAATGGCCAGGCGTTGTGGCGGGCGCTACTTGGGAGGCAGAGGCAGGAGACTTGCTTGAGCCCAGGAATTGGAGGTTGCTGTGAGCTTTGATGCCACAGCACTCTATCCAGGATGACAGCTTGAGGCTCTGTCTCAAAAAAAAAAAAAAAAGTAAATGATATAAAAGATTTAAGATCTAAATGTGATGGAAGAGAGAGGATCTTTAGTTCAAAATTGTTAGTAACAGAAGGCATTTTTAGTCCAAAAAGTCATGTTTTTGTTTTATAAAATTTCTGAGGCAGAAAAAATGTTAAGGTACATGCTACATTCAATAGGAAGATAGTTACACTACTTCCAAAAAATGTAAATTCTATAAATGCAAAATCAGAGGAAAAAGTTTCACCTTTTGATGGCTACCAGAAAACTTTCTTTTGGACTGCAGTATGACATTGTTGACAATACCCCAAACCGAAAATGTTTGTTAATTTCTTTTTTTTTTCCTATTTTTGAGATACAGTCTTACTTTGTCACCCACTGTAGAGTGCTGTGATGTCACAGCTCACAGCAACCTCAAACTCTAGGACTTAAACCATTCTCTTACCTCAGCCACCCAAGTAGCTGGGACTACAGGCTCCCGCCACAGCATACAGCTATTTTTTGTTGCAATTGTTCTTGTTGTTTAGATGGCCTGGGCTGAGTTCTAACCTGCCAGCCTTGGTGTATGCACTGAGCCAGAAAATGTTTGTTAATTTCTATTATCAGACCAATACCATGGTTTGACAATAATGAGTTGTTCTTTTGTTTTGTTTTGTTTGTTTGTTTTTTGGTGAGACAGACTCTCATTCTATCACCGTCTGTAAAGTACTAGGGCTTCATAGCTCATAGCACCCTCAAATTCTTGGAGTCAAGTGATCTTCTTGCCTCAGCCTCTCAAATAGCTGGGACTACAGATGCCCACCACAACACCCAGGGTCTCATTCTGGCTCAGGCTGCTCAAGAACTCCTGAGTTTAAGCGATCCACCCACCTCAGCCTCCCAGAGTACTAGGATTACAGGCGTCAGTCACCAAGCACCGCCTAACAATGAGTTTTTCTAAATATAACAAGTGTTCCTACTCTTCTCAGAGTGCCTCTCTTTGCCTTCCAGTACTGAGTTATTATACTTGAAATCACTATTTGAAGCACACATTTGAAAAGTTTTAAGCTAAAAAAAAAAATAAATAAAAGTTTTAAGCTATATATATGACTTAAAAGTCAACATGTCATAAATATTGTTCTTCAGAGTTACTCTTAGGAAGATTTTCCCTTATACCCATGACACTGACAGCATTCAATATACTATATCTGGTCAATTTTATAAAGTTCATTTTTTTCATATTTTAACATCTCTGAAATGGAAATGATTCTAACAATTGGATGATGTCTTTTTTGGCCAGTTGGCAGTTGCGATATGATAGTTGTTTCTACATGCACAGGTAATACCCAAATCTCTGGGTATCTCTTGTATCGAAACTTTCATAGTGGAAAAGCATGTATCCAATATAATAATAATATGAAGCCAGTAGATGAACAAATACCCGCACAAGAGAAAAACACAATTAAACTCAAGTTGGGAGTGGAGGGAGGGAGGAGACAGGGGAGGAGGAAGAGAGATTGCTCACTTAACAGGCACAGTGTAAGGGTATATGGCACACCTCCTTGGTGAGGGGCACAACTACAACTTGGATTTTACCTAACAAACAATCTAACTCAATCATCTGTAGCCTCATACTAAACTGAATTAAAAAAAAACTTTCATAATGGATACCTGAGACAATGGAGGATCACCTTTGACTCCTAAAAACCAGAGGTTGTGGGGAGAGAATGGAGGAGATGGTAAATCAGATTTAGTTATTGATACACTAAAATGGAGACAAAGGGAAGCTAGTCTACATATTTGCAAGGCCAGCTTAAGAGCATAGCAGAAATAGCTTTTAGTTCTCTTATGAGTTCTTTTAAGAAGTGCTGCTTCAATAGTGCTCCTGGTGCGCTGTATCTTAAAAGGTACGACATAAAGATACCTGACTTGAAAATTGGATTCTGACTGTGAATTTTAGAGATATCTTAACCAAGTTACTTTGCTTATGCTTTTTTTTAAATGTGTGCATGTTCAATTAAAATTTATGTCTAAATGCAAGGAGCTCTTTCAAAAAGTTTAAAAAAATTAAATGATACAAAGAAATTATGACAAACGAGTGTTTCCCCGCTTCCTTTCTTAGTGGTGCATAAGGTAATGAGACTCTTGGCTTCGATGAATGGTGCCATTCAGAAATATTATGTAAAAACTGATTTTCAGTTACATCCCATTTTATTAATCTTGATTGGGATAGAATTAGAAGTTCACAATGATGTTCTCTTAACTCTTTAAGATTTCTTTTCAATAAATGTCTTCTAATATTTATTGTTAATGAAGAGCCTGCTGTCAGTCTGGTCGCTACTGCTTATTTGGTAAGTCTGTTTTGTTTTTGTTTTTTCTCTCTGGCAACTTTTAGAATTTTTCCTCTATACTTAATATTTTAGAGTTTCAATATATTTTATGTAAAGATGTTTGCATATGTGCTGGGGGGATGGGTTGTCTGCTTGCACATGGTGTTCTTTTTAATCTGAGGATTCATTTACCCTTTGAATATTGTCTTTTTTTCCTCCTATATTTCTTCTACATATACACATATATTGGCACTTCTCTTTCTCCTTATCTCTTAATTTCTTTCTCCTTTCCCATCCCTTCATCTGCCCTGTGGTTCTGGCATATTTCATCTATTCTTTCTTCTAACTCACTGATTTTTTTTCCTCTTCAACTGTGTCTAGTCTGTTATTTAAATTTATCTCTTGAGCCTTTTTATTTCTAATACTGATGTCCACTTTTAGGATTTCTTCTTGGTTCTTTTTCACTTTTTTATAGATGCTGTTTCTTTCTTGAGCTCTTTGAACATACTGAACACATATTTTTAATGTAGTATTCAGATTGCTCTGTTATCTCTAATTCTTTGGATGGGAATTCACTCATTTTTGAGGTCAAAGGATGACTTACTTAGATGTTTTTTAATTCTGTCTCTGAGTTATTCTTCTGAGGGATTGTTTTGACCTTGTGTGACCTAGGAAGTGGCGATGTCCCTTTTGAGAGATGTCATGGGCAACCTGTCTGGACCCAGAAGGTTTCATCAACTCCTAACCATTTTTTTTTTTTTTATGATCACATCTTAGTTTGAAGTTTAAATGCCACAAAGATTAATTTAAATTTGAGCCATCTGTGTATATCTTCTGTACCAGCTTGGGGTTTCTGCATGCCTCCCTTATCTTTTGCATCTTCCTGTAGATGCTTCCCAGATTTAAGATTCACTGGTCCTTTGCTGATTTAGGAGCCTGTGGTCGTACCCTGTGGCCTTAAATTGTACCTACAATCCAGCATATTTCTAGCAATGAAGGCATATATCTCATTCAAGTTATCCCCTTGGACGAAGCAGCTTCAGCTTCTGTACATAAATATGAAATCCCTCTTCATGTGATAATTGGAAAATTGTCTTTCTTTCTGGAAAAACTTTGCTTTATATTTTTTAAGAATGCTTTTATTCAGAGATTTTTAACTGGTACTTCTAGGAGTTTGAAGTACGAGGGATTCCAGTGTGGCCTCTTTATCCACCATCTTCACTTGGAGATCTTATTGCAATCTCTAAATGTTTTCTTTTTCTTCCATTCTCTTATCCCGTATTAGGATTTGGAGTCATGAGCAGGTTTCATTTTGGAATAACTTTTACCCCTACAAGTGGGCTCACGTTTGGCTCTGCAGAGACAACATCTGCCACTTCAACAACAGAGTTTACTTTCTCTGCATTTAGCATAGGAAGCTTTCAGACTCTGTCCCAACCAGTTGGAAGTATATCTGCATTTTTCCATTGGCCTGTTCTCATTCAGTAATCCAGTTCTGGCTACAAAGATTTATAGGATTCAGCTTTGGAACAGCAGTTATATCAACTCCTGCTCCAGTAAAAATGGATTTTCTTTAGAATCAGAGCAATACAGTTTCTGATTTTTTTTAGTGGCTACAAAGGCAATTGTCTCTTAAAGATAAACATTAAATTTAGATCATGAAAAAATAAATAAATAAATAAATTTAGAGCATGTACTGAATAAAGAAATGGCATGGTGTTTCTAAGTCAACTATTTGGAATTACGCTGCTCTTTCCCAAAACAGTTTAATAAATTGAAGCCATCCCAGATTTGAGGCACAAGGCACATTGAATTTTGATCTGTAGTCTCCCTTCATTTTTTGTGAGCCATGGGAGGAGTACTCACTGAATTTTAAACATATATCATCTTGAAATTAGGCTCTTTGATTAACAAGTATCTTTCTCTACAGAGATCTTTACTGTAATAACCTGAATTATATAGTTTTCTCTTCTACACCTCAGGATTTTAAAGGAGATGGAAACTCGTACAATGCCTTTGTAGGTAAATCCATTTGGATTCATGCCTTTTAGTGTAGCATCTGATAGCCTCATGAAAGCTAAGGTTTTTCCTCTATCCTATTTAAGTTAGCTAATTCCTTATAATTAAGTGCTAATCAATTTTTTGTAGGACGTGTAATTTAAATATTGAAACATTTTGTCATGGGTAACAAAATGCATTTAAAAATTTCAAAATGCATTTGAAAATGTATTGAAAGAAGTGCTTCTTTGACTTTGTGATTCAACATCTAAAAAAAATCTTACATTGTTTAATAAACTCTGCTGGACTGATAGAAGAAGTATAAGTCCTTTGGGCTCTACTAAAAACAAAATTTTCTGAACTACTCTTTCTACCCCCAAAATATTTTAAAACATTTTCCCTCTTTAAAGTTGATCAAATTAGGTAAACTTTATTGATGAATGAGAAATATGGAGCAGTGTACGTGTATTTCTATATTAATATCTGGTTATCTTTCTTTCCATATTGAGATGAAATAACCTATAGAACGAAATCTTATAAATGGTTCATATGTAAAACTTAATTTTACAGGAGATGTGTTATTTATCTGCCATTTAACATCAGAGAAATATGCTGATTTTTTTCCTTTTTCTGTTGAGAATAAATGCACTGTAGTTTAACTCGGGCAACATGCTTCCACACAGTGTGATTACAGGCCTTTTAGAATGGGTGTCAGCACCCTTACTAATGTTGTAACAGTCAGTGCCCCATCACACTTGATGATAAGCATCTGCTCCTTTTGTTTTTGACACTGCTACCACCTCTGTTACTCAGTCTTCTGATTCATCAGTGGAAGCAAACCTCAGACAGGGAGCGTCAGTTTCAATATAGAATCCATGGGGAATGCAGCTCAACCAGCAGCATTGGCAGGATTACCCCTCTCACTCTTGCTGCTCAGGCATCTAGTGGAACAATCATACACAACTAATTGCTCCTTTCAACTTTGGCAGACAATCCACAGGGAAGGTTTGAACTCTGCGCTCTAAAAGAGAAACACCATATTCAAGACTGATTTTGAGATTCTTATTTGATAGCCTTAGATCTAAATGTGGTCACTTCTTTTGTTGGAGGTCAGTGTTCTGATGAATGTGGTAGAAATTAAATACAGAGTGCCCCTTCTGGTTTGTAGTTTTAGATTTAGAACCAATCGATGTACATCATGGAAAAAGCCATAAACTTTTGATAACCAGTAATTTGGAAAAATTGGCACATAGTAATAATAGAGTTTCACTGAAATGTTTTGTTCAGTTGTTAAACACAAGCATTTGTTTCTTGTTCATTACTATTGATACTTTTTTCCTTTTTAAAAAGAAAGCTTCTGAAATGAAATTTATCAATTTATCAATAGAACAGGAAAGAATATATTTAGAATGCTGTTTTAAAATTTTAGAGACTATTATAATAAGGTAATAATAAGTTAGTTACACAGCATGGATGAAGAATGGAATATTCTTGCAAAAATATCTTGGCTAGTAGAGACATCTTACATGGGTTACCAGTTTCCAAATAGTTAGGATTTAATAAAACCAAAATGCGGTTAATAATGAGTTCTGGTTTATAATCCATATAAACTTGATTTTATTATAGATGCCTCAGATGCTTTAGAACTTGGAAAATACACTGAGTGAGATGTTAATACATTTTACTTTGTAATAAGTGGTATTACATTTGATACTCATGGTTATAATTTCAGGGGCTTTAAAAATAACCAGAAAGCAAAAAGTGTTTTCAATATTATAGATAATATAGAAATAACTTCTTTATAATTTGTAGTAGGGATAATGCCAATTTCAGTTGGTTAGTATGACACTGTAGGGCATTAGAAGTGAAATGGAGCATTGGAATAATTACAATGCTAGAATATTTGGTTACTACCTTCAGAGGGCACTGTCGGGCATCATTTTAACTGTGTACAAATGGATTGATGTTACAAATAATGCATATCTATTATTAAAGAAACAATAAATACATTTTTGAATCTTGGTATTGTCGTTTACTAGTTCTATGACTTTGAGCAAGTTACTTTAAACTCTCGGGGTTTAAGTTAATATATGTAAAATGCTTATAACCTTGCCTGGCATGTAATAGGCACTCAATACATATGAGCTATTATTGTTGTACATTTCTCTGTAGTGTTGAATAGTTTTAAAGTTAACCCATATGTTTGTCTGTTAAGCTTTGGTGTCTTAATGGTGAAAATAGCATCATCATCATCTTTATTCACATTTCCTTGATTAGCAGTAAAATCGAATTCTCTTCAAATTATTTATTGATTAGTAATATTTGTGTGTGTGTGCGTGTGTGAGGGAGAGAGAGAGAGGGAGGGAAAAGTAAAGAGAGAGGAAAGAGAAAATGAATTAATTCCCTGTTTCTGTCCTTTGTTTAGTTTTATAATATGGTGCTTATCTTTTTCCCATTGATATACAGTTGCGATATCTTAACCCTTTGATATTTGTATAACAATTATTTTTCGTAGAGTTTTATAGGTATCACAAGATTTTAGTTTTTTTAAAATTAAGTTTTTTAATTTTACATAATTATAGATTTTCAGGCAGTTGTAAGAAGTAATGCAGACACACCCTACATACCCTTTACCTAGTTTCTCCCAGCATTAGTATGTTATATAATTATAGTACCGTACTACATCAGAATATTGATGTTGATATAGTCAAAATAAAATAGCTCTATCACTACAAGGATCCCATCTTAATTTTGTCTTTTTATAGCAACATCCAGACTTTTTTTTTTTTTTTTTTTTTAGAGAGACAAAGTCTTTACTTTATCACCTTCGGTAAAGTGTTGTGACGTCACAGCTCACAGCAACCTCCAGGTCTTGGGCTTAGGCGATTCTCCCAGCCTCCCAAGTAGCTGGGACTACAGGTGCCCACCACAACGCCTGGCTATTTTTTGTTGTAGTTTGACCGGGGTTGGGTTTGAACCCGCCACCCTTGGTATATGGGGCTGGTGCCCTACTCACTGAGCCACAGGCGCCGCCCAGTGACGTCCACTTTTTTAAACTGTTTCTTTTTCTTACTTCAGGTTAATGTGAGGGTACAAACAACTAGGTTACAATAGTTGCTTTTGGTAAGTATAGTTCTTCTTATAGTTGTGTCAAACACCTAAGAGGTGTGCCATTTTCCTTTACATTGTGCCCATTAAATGGGAGCACACCAATCTTCCTTCCTCCTCCTTCCCCGTCCCTCCAACTTAAATTGAAATAAGTTTTTCTCCTATGTGGGCCTGAATTAGATCATCTACTGGATTCTTATTAATATGGAGTACATTGGATATTTGCTTTCTCATTCTTGTGATACTTTACTAAGAAGAATGTGTTTCAGTTCCACCCGGATTAATACAAAAGATGTAATGTCTCCATCTTTTTATGGCTAAATAGTATTCCATGGTATACACATAACACAGTTTGTTAATTCATTCCTGGGTTGATGGGCATTTAAGTTGTTTCTGCCTCTTGGCAATTGTAAATTGAGCTATGGTAAGCAATCTAGTGCAAATGTCTCTCTTTGTCCCCCCAGGCTTGGAGTGCAGTATGTCATGACCATAGCTTACTGCTGCTTCAACCTCCTAGGCCCAAGCAATCTTTCTGCTTCAGCCTCCTGAGTAGTTGGGACTACAGGTGTTCACCACCACACTTGGCTGGTATTTTTAATACTTTGTAGAAATTGGGGTCTTGCTATGTTGTTCAGGCTGGTCTAGAACTCCTGGCTTCAAGTGATCCTCCCATTTGAACCTCCTAATGTGCTAGGATTATAGGCATGGGCCACTGTGCCTGGCCAAAATTTTAATTTTTATATTGTCAAACCTTTCCTTCTTTGGGGTTTTTCTCTCTATGCTTATTTATGTAAGCCTTTCCATCTCAATATTCTTAATTCATTTTGGTTTTTATGGTTTATATTTTTATGAATCTTACTTTTTTTCTAAGTGACTAGTAAGTTGAACCACTGTATTTTGTTAAATAGACATCCTTTCCCTATTGGTTGGAGTTGCTGCCTTCCAGATGTACCAAATTATTGTATATGCTTAACTGCTTCTGGACTATCTATTCTGTTCTGTTGCTTTGTCCTTTCTTGCTTTATTATCGCCATTTTAGTTTTTGTAGCTTCATCCCTCATCTTGTAAGGCCACCTTCCCCTCCTATTAAAAAAGTGTGCTGTTTTCTAAGATCATTGGCATTTTCTTATGTTCTTAAACATAAAGGAATTAAGGCTGATTTTGGTATCCTAATAGCACTAGTTCATGAAGGAAATTATGACATTGAACCTTTCCTCTAGTCCAGTGATCTCAGCTGGAGAAAATTTTGTACCCCCCAGGGAGGATACTTGGCCATAAATGGAGGCTTTCTTTGTTATTAAGAGGTGCTACGGGAATGTACTGGGTAGAGCCCAGGGATGCTGCCAAACAGCTTACATTATACAGTACAGTTCCCCACAATAATTAGATGGACTAAAATATCAGTAGTGCCATGTTGAGAAACCTTGATCGTGTTGTATGATTAGGAAACAGGCTTTGAATCTTAAATGCTTTTCTATTTAAGAAAAAAGACTCATTTAACTTAAAAGCAAATCATACTAAGTGGTATTGCTTGCTTAGTTATCTCTGGGTATGTGATTTAAGGTCAGGCTCCTGAAATTATGCCAGTACCTGAGACAAATGATCAAGATTTTAAAATATGGGCATAAATCAAATGTAAATTTAATTAAAGGTAGTGAAGAGGTTTCGGTAATATTGCCAGTTACAAAATAAATAATATAAAATCAATAGCTCCCCCATGTTTAAGCAATAGTAGTTAGGAAATGTAATGGAGAAAAATCCCATTAATAATTTCAGCTGAAAGTATAAAATGCCTAGGAATAAACTTTTAAAAATGTGCATGATCTAGATTAAGAAGACCACAAATTTTACTGAGAAATATAAAAGAAGATGTGAGTGAATAAAAAGACCCACTGAAGACACAGACTCAATAATATAAAGATGCCATTTATCTCCTTATTATTCTGTATATTTAATACAGTTCTTGTAAAATCATAATGCGAATCTTTGGGGGAAGGTAAAGGAGCAAGGGACTTGACAAGATTCTAAAGTTTAAATAGGGGAAGAAATGCACGAGACAAGCCATCTCTATTGTTTTTAAGGAAAGTAATGATGAACTACTTGCAGGAAAATATATAAAAATATATTGTAAGTTTATTCTCTTTCCGTAAGTTTAAAATATTATGTAATATAAAAATAAATGAATTCCAGTGCTATAATAATCTAGACTCTGGTATAGAACAGGGATAGAAAGAAAAATCAGCGAAATATTTTAGAGTACAGAAACAAACCTGTGTTTATGAAGGTGACACTTCAAATCCATGGGATAGAGGATAGAGTGGTGAATAAATAAATTGCAATAGCTGGCTAACCAGGTATTAGGGGTAAGGGGATTAATTTTTGCCTAAAAAGATTAATCAAAAGAAATCCTAGGTGAATTCAAGGTAAAAAATAAAACTACATTTTTTTTTAAAGCATAAGTGAGTATGAAAATATTTAAATAATATTTCTCACATTAGGGAGAGGACCATTTACTATAAAGGGAATAAATAGGTATATTGTCTCCCGTCTGCACTATATGACCCCTACCCCTTTTTTGCACTCAGCTAATCACTGTAATTGTATGTATCCTTCCAGAGCTTCTTCAGGGATTTGTTAGCATATACAAATATGTATTCTTAGCCAGGCGCAGTGGCTCATGCCTGTAATCCTAGCACTCTGGGAGGCCGAGGTTGGGTGGATTGCCTGAGCTCACGGGTTCAAGACAGCCTGAGCCAGAGAAAGACCTTGTCTCTAAAAATAACCGGGAGTTGTGGTGGGCGCCTGTAGTCCCAGCTAACTGGAAGGCTGAGGCAAGAGAATCGCTTGAGCCCAAGAGTTTGAGGTTGCTGTGAGCTACAACGCCATAGCACTCTACTGAGGGTGACAGAGTGAGACTCTGTCTCAAAAAAAAAATGTATTCTTATCCTTCTGCCTTTTTTTGACATAAATGATATACTCCACACACTATTCTGTACATTGCTTTTTGAACTTACAAAATTTATATACTTACTTTAAACATTTGGAGTTTTTCACATCAATCAGTATATCTTCCTTAGTATTTTTTATAGCATTGTAGTATTCCATGGTCTGGATGTGCCATAATATATATATGCAGTCCCTCACTCATAGGCATTTGGGTTATTTATCCCTTTGCTAATTCAAACAGGGATGCCATGGATATCATTTTGCATGTCATTTTACAGATATTGTACAACAGTAAATTTTTTTGTGGATAAATTTCCAGAAAAAGTATTGCTGGTTCAAAAGATATTTATGATTTTTGAAATACTGACCACATGTTTTCCTTTCGAGTTGTAACAGTTAACACTCCCATTAGGAATCTGTGAGGATGTCTGTTTCTTTACAGTGTCCTTATCAGAGTGTATTACTAGTTTTGACTTCTTGTCATCTGTTAGGTGAAATTACTCACAACATTGTTACAATTTGCAATTTTCTCTTAAAAATGAGCTTGAACATCTTTTCATATGTTTAAGTGGGAATGTCTTTTTAAACATGATGTAGCAACATAGAGCATATTGGAAAAAACGATGGAAAGATTTGACTACATAAAAACTAAAAACAAAATGAAAAAATGAATGACAAACTGGGTTAGGAGAATTTTGCAACATGTAACAAATTAAATAGCTTTGATACATATTTTTATTAAAAATCAGTAATAAGAAAACAGTATTCTTCAATAAGAAAACAGCATTCTTCAACGACTTGAATAAGCAATTTCAAATGAAGAAAGTAAAGTAGCCACTAACTCCACATTAAAAATTCGGCCTCACCAGTAGATAATGAATGATATGAATGGTATATATAAATTCCTTTGCTATAAAATTGGTTATTGCTTTAAAAGTATACATGTGGTACTTCTAAGTGAAACATAGGGCTATTCTTTTCTATACATTTTAAGTAGTTTTAGGTATGTGGTAAAATTCACAGTTTCTTTATAGCATCTCCTCTCTGCCCCTTTCACCCACTGTGGGCCTAGATGTTTTAGACAGCAGAGTCTTACATCGTATGTTGCCATGAATTGCTCTACAGTTGAATGCAGGCAGTAACAGATATAAGTACAGTTAATTATTAAGTATTTTTACCTTTTATGGGGGAAATAGAATATCTGTAATTATGTGTTAGAGTCTAGAAAAAGTTGGTTCAGCTCAGTGCCATGTGTACAGTGATCTATAGTGACTCTTCAAGTAACTCACTCTTGTCTTTCTGCACTTAATTTCTCCAGCTTTAGAGTTTTCTTTCTAAATTTTAAAACAAGAGTCAGGTAATCTGGTTTATGAAAATTTATTCCAGATTTCTGTTTATTACTTTTCTCATAATTTTATTATGATATAATTAACATACCATACAGCTATATTTAAAGTGTGCAATTCAGTGATTCACAGAGTTATGCAACCATCACTACAGTCAATGTTAGAACATTTTCATCTTCCCCCAAAGAAACGCTATACCCATTAGCAGTCACTGCCCATTCCTCCCTTCCCCCAGTCCCTGATAACCACTAATCTACTTTCTGTTTATATAGATTTTTTATTATCGACGTTTCATATAAAGGAATCATGCATTACTTGATCTTTTGCAGCTAGCTTCTTTCACTTAGCATAATGCTTTCAAGGCTTATCTATGTTGTAGTATGTATTAGTACTTTTTCTTTTTCTTTCTTTTTTTTTTTTTTTTTTTTTTGCAGTTTTTGGCTGGGGCTGGGTTTGAACCTGCCACCTCCGGCATATGTGACTGGCCCCCTACTCCTCTGAGCCACAGGCGCTGCCCCCAGTCCTTTTTTTTTTTATGACAAATAAAATTCCATTTTATGAATATATCACATTTTATTTATCCATTCATCCCTTAATAGACATTTGGGTTGTTTTTGCCTTTTGTCTGTTATGAATAATGCTACCATGAATATTCATGTACACTTTTTATGTGGATATATATTTCACTTCTTTTTGGCATACGTATATACCTAAGAGTGGAATAACTGGGTTATATAGTAATTCTATGTTTAACCCTTAGAGGAAATGCCAGTTTTCCAAAGAGGCTACATCATTTTACTTCTTTCTTTTAAGTTTTAGATTAATATGAGGGTGCAAATGATTAGGTTGCGATGTTTGTGTTATGTTCTTATAATAAAACGATTTTTTTTCTTCTGGGTAAGATGCCTAGTAATGGGATTATGACATCAAATGGAAGTTCTGCTTTTAGCTCTTTGAGGCTCTCCATACTTCTTTCCAAGGAGGCTGTATTAGTTGGCAGTCCCACCAACAAGTAAAATGTTCCCCTTTCTCCACATCTGTGCCAGCATCTGCTACTTTGGGACTTTGATGTGGGCTATTCTCACTGGAGTTAGGTGATATCTTAGGGTGGTTTTGATTGGCACTTCTCTGATGATTAGGGACAATGAGCATTTTTTCGTATGTATATTGGCCATTCGTCTGTTATCTTCAGGGATGATTCTGTTCATGTCTCTTGCCCAGGTATATATGGGATTGTTCGCTCTTTTTTTGTTGATTAATTTGAGTTCTCTATAGATTCTAGTTATCAACCGTTTGTCAGATTCGTAACATGCAAATATCTTTTCTCATTCTGAAGGGTTTCTATTTGCTTTAATTATTGCATCCTTAGATGTGCAGAGCTTTCCAGTTTAAGCCCCATTTTCTTTTCTTTCTTTCTTTCTTTTTTTTTTTTTTTTGTGATTACTAATGGAGTCTTCGTCATAAAATCTTTCCCCAGGCCGGTATCATTAAGAATTTCCCCCACATTTTCTTCTAGGATTTTTATCATTTCATGTCTTAGATTTAAATCTTTTATCCATTGTCAGTCAATTTTTGTAAGTGGTGAAGGTGAGGGTCCAGTTTCAGTCTTTTACATGTTGTTATCCAGTTCTCCCAGCACCATTTATTGAATAGAGATTCTTCTCCCCTGGAATTACATTCTTAATTTCATTTGGGGGTTGTTCATTGTTATAATATAGAAATGTAATTCAATTTTATGTATTAATCTTGTATCAGTCTCCTTGCTGACTTTGTTTATTGTTCTAATAGATTATTTTTATGGATTTCTAATAATTTTCAGTATTCATAATCATGTTATCTATGAATAAAGATAGTTTTACTTCTTTATTTTTAATCTGGATGCTTTGTATTTCTTTTTATTGCTTAATTGTCCTGGCTAGAATTTCTAATACATTGTTGAAGTCCTAAGAAAAGACATCCTTTTGTTCCTGGTGGTAGTAGGAAAGTTTTTAGTCTTTCACCATTAACTATGATGTTACTATGGATTTTTCATTAATGCCCTTTAAAATGTTGAGGAAGTTCCCTTCTCTTCCTTGTTTATTGAATGTTTTTATCATGAAAGGGTGTTGGATTTTGTCAAATACTTTTACTGCTTTTATTGAGATAATAATGTGTTTTTTAATACTAGCATAATTGAGGTATAATTCACGTATCTTAAAATTCACCCTTTTAAAGTGTACTATTCAGTAATTTTTAACATTAGTCATAGAGTGTGCAACCATCACTATGGTGTGATTTGAGAACATTTTCATCACTCCCCAAATAACCCGTGTTCCCATTAGTAGTCACTCCCCATTACCCCTTGCTTCCAGCCCCTGGGGACCACTAATATACTTTCTATCTATTAAGTTATCTATTCTGGACATTTCATGTAAATGGAATCATACAATATTTATGTTTTGTGTCTGGCTTCTTTCATTTTATGTAATGTTTTCAAGGTTCTTTCATGTTATAGTATATATTAGTACTTGATTCTTCCATTCTCAAAATGGTTCTTTACAGCTTTTCTCCCTCCCGCCCTCCAGTTATGTCTGGTACACTAGACATAACTAGACTATTAGTCTCATCCTCTTAATTGCTTAACATCAAAATCTCCATTTTTTATTTAGAGTAAGTTTTTTTTTGGCTTGAAGGTCTTCACAGTCTGTTTCAAAAAAATTCAGTTCTTTTAGGGATAGCTTAGGAGCTCTGCACTGTTATGAACAGCCTATAGCAACCTCCCAACTCCTGGGCTCAAGCGATTCTACTGCCTCTGCCTCTCAAGTAGCTGGGACTACAGGCGCCTGCCACAACGCCAGGCTATTTTTTGGTTGCAGCCGTCATTGTTGTTTGGTGGGCCTGGGCTGGATTTGAACCCGCCAGCTTAGGTGTATGTGACTGGCGCCTTAGCCACTTGATCCCCAGGCACCGAGCCCCTGATCAAAATCTTTGAGCCAAGGCTTTGAGTATTGGGCAGTGGCAGTGGCAGTAGCCATCAGTTTTCTTGCTTACCACATAAGGCGTGGACCTTTGACCTACAATTGAGCTGTGATGACACAATCAGAATGAGAACATTGGGGTGCCAGTGTTTTCAACCTTATATTCCTAGGACAGAGCCTCCTCTCTGTGAGTCAGGGCTTACTGAAAGAAGGAAATCCCTGGACTCTTGGTTGTACTTACCAGGTATTTTACTCTTTTAACTCTGTGTTGGAGGTGATAAAAAATGCTAGCTTACCTGTCCCTCCCATTAAGATACTGTATTCCTTTGATTGGGAGCTGGGGGCAGAGGAAGTCCAGTCTTCTTGTCTACTCATGTCTGGAATGTAGGTTCCATCAAAGTTAACAGGGGTATTGGGAAGGAGGGAGTGCCTTGCGACTCATATGCCATAGACTCTCACTGTTAGATTACTAAATTTCAGCAGATTTTCTTGAATAATATTTCTTCATTTGTTGTACTTATTTTTAGAATAATTTCTAGCCACTTCAATTTAAAAAAAAATACTTTTTGCTGGTTATGGATGTTTTACTGGGGAATGGGTTCATGAGACTTCTTATTCTGCAGTTCTGGAAGTGGATTCCCCTCCTGTGACTACTTTTTTTCAGAGAAGTAAAATGTCTTTGTTATGATAGTGCCAGAAGGCTAGGTGTACTAAGAAGTACTGATTGAGTTTCAGGGTACCTGTTTTCTTGCTTTATTTTTATTTCTGCATATAAATGAACCTTGTTATAATGTTTTACTCTGAAAAAATTGTTTTTGGTGACATTTTTCTGCTTATTACTTTAATTTTTAGGTTTGGCTCTAGCATCTACTCTTGCCAACGCTACTAGTCCAAACACCATGCTGTTTACTTCGCTATCAAATGCTACTACTTCCACTGCTGGGTTCCCAAGTAAGTTACTTGTTTCAGAGAAAATGCTATTCTTTCCCATGTGGCCATTTTACTTGATTTGCAATACAACCTATGGATCTCCTGCATCTCAGAAATCATCATTATTCTTAGGCCCATCTGTAACTGCTACAATAGTAGCTTTGCTTAAGAGCCTAGTGGTCATGGATTTACCTATTTTTTTAAATAAACATAGTTATTATAACTTAAAATGATAACTTTAAGCATATAATTTATTGATGTGATGTTCTGAAACATCTTCTTGATGCTATTAAGACTAGGAAGAGTCAGAGTTTTTCCTAGTATGTCCAAAGAGAAGATGTCTTTACTATACATGTGAATAAGGTAAAATGGGAAATGAATGGTGGATCCCTGCTCTAGGATATTCTTCTACACTTGATCTTAGCCAAAAGGCCAAGAAGCAATGTATAGTATTCTTCTATACGGCTAGGTTTGTGGTCTTTATAATCTTACCTGCCAGAAGTGAAACATGACAAAGGACCAGCTGTAGTTTTGGGATTCTAATAGACAATGTGATATCTCATGACCTCTTCCCCTAAAAAGACACATCTGGATAATTTGAGCTAAGCGATGGGACACTAATTATCTCATACCCCTACCTTCTTTGTTGCACATCTTCCATTAGCAGTGTAAGAACAAATGTTGACTTCTATAATTCCTTAAGCCATTATTTCTTACAGATCCCTATAAATTGTGCTTTTAAGGTATCTTCTTCACAACGCCATGATGTTCATCATTAAACGTTATTGTATTATAACCCTAGCTATAACATGTTCCCCTCAAAGCCCTGTGATAACAAGATTGTTACTATTCCTGGCATTACAACTTGCTAGGAAATGCTTATGCTTAGTCCAGCATGAATAGTGGCATACCATCCCCATCCTCTTGAACAACTGGCATAGTTAGACATTAGTTAAAATTGTTGGTTACTATATCTGTTTTCTACCAAGTGGACTTTAATTTTGAGACATGATTCTGGAATCTTTTTGTTATATGTAAGCAATATCCTCAACAATTAATATAATAGATTTCATGAATACGTAAGTTCACAAACTCAACCTAGAAGAAGTGCTACATACCTCATTGCTAAATATCACTAGGGTCACCTTCAAAGTACTCGCCCTGGGAAGCTATGCAACAACACCAGCACCTCATCCACCCTTCAAAGCAATTTTGGAGCTCTTTTTCTGGAATGACCATCTGAGCTACCATTGTATGGCACACAAAAACATGCTACAATAATAATGAACACTGCTCAGTAAGACACCACAACACATTGACACAAACACAGCTATGAGACACTGATATACCGAGGTAATGAAACCGTACCAAGTTGTTTTTACAGTGCTGCCAACATAAGCACAGAGTGGCAAGTTAGAAAACTTAATTTTCATACCTCATATTACTATATCTGAGGTATAGAGTTCAGAGTATTGAATTTATTCCATGTTTAGTCAAAATATGCCCTCTGGCCTTTGCCAGACTTTTTCCTTCCTCCTGCCTCTG
>CAUYON010039989.1:0-10128 GCA_963573935.1 Arctocebus calabarensis | reverse complement strand
GCAAAGTATCTCAAGAATGGAAGAAAAAGTATCCAATGTACTCAGCCCTAATATGAAGCTAATTTATAGCTTTCATATAAAGGTTAAAACCCAATTATAGCACAAGAATACAGGGAAAAGGGAAAGGGAGGGGAGGGGAGGCGGGAGGATGGGTGGAGGGAGGGCAATTAGTGGGATCACACCTACGGTGCATCTTAGCAGGGTACTGGTGAAACTTATTAAATGTAGAGTATTAATGTCTTTATATAGTGCTCAAGAAAATGCCATGAAGGCTATCTCTAAAAGTATGATCAAAATATTTCTGATTGTATATGAAGCACATTCTGCCATATGATTGCACCAATGTACACAATTATGATTTAATAAAATTATTAAAAAAAAAAAAAGCAATGCTGCAGTCCTTTTCATGACTAGGGGAGTAATACCAGACATAGGGCTAATGACTTCTCAAACAGTATGTTATGCTCCTGAAGCTATGAAAAAATTGGCACTATTCGTATTTTCCTTTAACAGATGAAGTAACTGAGCTCCGTGGAAGTTAAATTACTTGCCTAGAGTCACACAGCTGATAAGTAAAAGAGGAAATATTCTTACCCAGCCAACGTGACTCCAAAGCTCATGGTGATTAACTTGGTGTTCTACTAGGCAGGCTATGAAAGCTCTAACTATGACACATGAGAATTAAGAATTAAGCAGGACATAGCTGGGACAGAGGGTGGCCAGGACAAAACCTCCATCGTTAAGCCACGCCCATGATCAAACTTGGGCTGAGTTCTTAGCCAGGAGTTTGTGGACATTTTCCCTGCCCGTAGACACACCTCATCTTAAAAATTTGTCAACATGTAGATATTGTAGGGGATGTAAGTGATAATAACTAGGAAGAAAGAAAAAAATAACTAGGAGAAGAAAAAAATTGCATGATCAAGAAAAATCATGCCCAGAACATAGTAGGTGCTTCATAAATGTCTGTGAATAAGTGAAACAATGTTCTACCATCTTAAAACTTTTCTACTAAAAGACAGTGTTTGTTGCAATAATAACATTTTTCTAAGAAATATATTACTGTCCATGTTTTTATCTAATCTGGAGAGGAAGGGTGACTTCTTTTACCTTGTGCTATTTCGCCCTGTTGGATTTTTTTCTTACCGTGTTTATATTTCACTTTTTAAAAACATTGGGAAAGATTCTTTTGTTCGTGTAACTTAGTCTGAATCCTGTGTTTCTGCAGCCTACCTACATCATACTATATAGAAATTTAGGGACTCAAAGCTCAAATATTCAGGGGGCCAATCATCTCTCCTAGAATTGCCTTTGGCATTCTGGAAAGGCAATAAGTTTAGAGGTATATTTTGTCATAATTCTTAAAACTATCTGTAGAAAAATGCAGTAATTTCTACTTCCAGGGATCCACGTGAAGATATTGGATAGCTCAAATTCAAGAGAAGATACCATGCCTTTTAAAGCTGCATGCGAGGCTGCTGTATAGCTGTGTCTCATTATTTAAAATTATGCCTGTATATATTTGAGATATTTTCTCTATTATCACTGATTACAGTTTCCCCACTGCAATTCACCAAACAGTGCTTCTTTAGAGGGTCCCCTAACACTTGGCTATCATACAAGGTCAGGATTCCTTCAGCCAATTCTGAGCTGCATTTCCCCCTTGACGATAGAACTGGTACACTCTGGGGCTAGGGAGAACCCAGAGAATTACCTCTGTCTACTACATTGAAGTAACATAGATGGGCTATCTCCATAGGAAGAAGTTGAGTAAATGTTGACATTGAAGAAGATTCATAAAATATTTGAACACACTCGCAGCCCATACCCAATTCTCAGTGGTGGTGGTTATAGACCATGAAATTGTAGCTAAAGTCAACCTTGGTTATGCCCTAATGGAGAGAAACAGTGGCACCAATAACTCTAAACCATAGATAATTCACATGCATTTTTACTTGGCTTTTGAATGCTTTTTATGATAATTTGCACAGCACATTGCTCGGCTAATTATGTTTTGTTTGGGCTAATACTGAAATTAACTTGTACATAGTGATTATGTGCCATCTGACGGGTTGCACAGGAGCCCCAGGAGTGCCCTGGGAATCCAGGCTGTGGATGATCCTCTGGACAATGCACAGAGCAAAGCCAGAAATAGGTGAAAGGCATAAAGGCAAGGGGGACCGACTCGTGAGCACTTGGCTGTGGGCCTCACCTGCAGGAAGCAGTTTATTTCTCCTCCTCCCTCCCCTCCCTCTTTTTTTCTCTATTCGTGCCTTTCTTTCATCTTTTATTTTTTCGAGAGGGGGATCTTGCGGTGTTGCCCAGGCTGCTGCTGTGTGCCCAGCCTCCATCCTTTTTTTTTTTTTTTTTTTTTTTTAATCTCTTGGAAGCATGGAAAATGACTCAAAGGAAAAGGAGAAATCCAAGTGAATTAGAACGAGGCCTGGGGCGGTCAGAGGACTCCGGTCTGGGCAGTGTCAGTGTGGAGTCAGAGGCAATGTGAGGAGGCAGGGTTGAGGTGCTGACCACAGCCAGGGACAAAAGCAAGGCAGTGGCTCAAGCCCAGCTGCACAGAGAGCGCTCTTGCTGAGTAGTTTCCATAGATGTGAGTAAGGCAGTTCATTAAACTCCATGCAAACAACCAGGCATCTGACATCCGCAAACCAGAGGCAGGGTGAGGAAGGAGCCCCATCAGGCAGATGCTCTGTCAGGTGGTACCAAGTGGCAGCAGATGCCACCCTCCTCCAGAAGCCCCCAGTCTGCAGAGGAGCAAATTAGCACCCCGGGCATAGCCAGGCAAAATCAAAGAGAAAGCACTAAAAGAAAGAAAAAAAAAAATACAGTCACTTTTGTGATGGAACACAATACCCAAAGTGCCAAAGTACATTGGTTATTGTTCTAGAAAGAAAACTTCAAACCTTCCTAAAGAATTTCATTGGGATGAAAAGGTCGGAGGTCAAGGAAGATGCTTGTACCACAGGCACCGGGCCCCCTTCTGAGGCCTCAGCTTTAACTGAGATTCTTTCAAGTGCTGTGAACAAGAGGCGGCCTAACTGTCGGCTTCTTCCAATTCTATCACAGGACGTTAACCAGACGAGGGACCCTGCCCCTCCTTTTGGTTAATTTCCTCCTGTCTAGGTAGGACAAGGAGTTTCCAAATTTCCAACCAAGACTGAGAAAGAGACCAAAAAGGAAAGGAGTAAAGAATCTAAGATGGGTCGAAATAGGCCCAACCTAAGATAACTTAAAAGTTTTCAGAAATCCTGGCTGACACTGATTACTTTCCGCTGGCTGTTGGGAGGCTGTGCTGAGAAGGGCTCAGTGGCCTGAAGCGCACTGACTTGGCCAGTGTCTGCTCGGGGTAGAGGATGGAGAAGAGTTGACAAGCCTGCTTCATGGTTCCACCCTTGCTAATACGTAGTCACTCTACCCCCGGGAGTCAGTGTGAATGAACGATCAGTGTAGTTTTGATTTATTATGTAATTACTATTAGAATACTTAGTATGATTAGTATTAGAAGCCCCAGAGGAGCAGAGACCTGACTGGTGTGTTCTGCAGGGTTTCTTCAGCGTCTGGAGCGGGGCCTGCTCTGTGACCCACTCGTGGAGGATTTGTCTGATTTTTGCCCTCATTATAAGAGCCTGTCTCTGAATTGCAGGAGCCCTGGCATACTACCAGGAGAAGTGTTTCCCTGGGTTCCCAAACCCGGGAAGAATCTGGATGCCCTGGTGTACTACCAGAAGTGTTTCCCTGGGTTCCCAAACCCAGGAAGAATCTGGATGCCCTGGTGTACTACCAGGAGAAGTGTTTCCCTGGGTTCCCAAACCCGGGAAGAACCTGGATGCCCTGGTGTACTACCAGGAGAAGTGTTTCCCTGGGTTCCCAAACCCGGGAAGAATCTGGATGCTGTTTCTGTTACCTGTCTAGCAACATCAGTGTCCCCTGGTGTGTGGTTTGAGGGCCGTGCCTTGTCTGCCGGTGCACACAGCGAGAGCAACTTTTCCCCAGTTAGGGGCTTACCCTGTAACATGTTTACCTTCGCTCGTGAATAAGGATGCAGATACCTGTGTTTAGACAAGTGACATGTATGTGCAGACCCTCAGCTTCCTGAGTCTGCCAGGATGGGAGCCATTTCTCCTCACTCTTCCTTTTTCCACCTGTTTTAGGGGCATCGCCAGCGAGGGTGGCAGCCCTTCGTAACTCCCGTGCAGAAAGAAGCCCTGAGGATTTTCCAGGAGTTCCCATTCTTTCTGTTAGCCCCATGTGGAATTCCTTCCTTCTGTTTGCTTTCAGGTTTTTTGTTTATTTTTCGATTTGTTTTCGTTGGTAGTTTAACTTTAGACAGCACATGAAAATAGCACAGAATTTCTTCTCAAAACAGTAATATTTCCTATTATATTGTTTGAGCCTCAGGAAGCATTACATTCTGAGAATTTAATACCAGTACCACTTTGGGATCGTTTTTTAAAGCAATAAAAACCTTCTTATTCGTGTTGTCGCGCTTTCCAGTGGAAATCGGAGGCTGTTATTGAAGTAAAGCATTTTATGACCCTGTCAGGGTGCTCGGAAGAAGTTGTTAAGTGATGGAACATCACCATGTCCTGGAACGTCTGATGCTAATGATCTCAGAAGGGGCCCTGACCAGTGGACACTGCGTCTGAGTGCATCTTACCAAATACTGCCCTTGCCCTCGTTGGCCAGCTTGGTTCTCAGCAGAAAGACCGAAGTTCGTAAGAGCTGCCGTGAACCTGGCCACCACGCACGCCCCGCACACCTGTGAACACGTTCTTGTTTCATTCTCTCTCCTTTGCTCCCCTCCCTTACGCAGTGGGAATCCTAATTTTCATATTTCTTAAGTTCCTTATTTCAGAAAAAGTCAATAAGTCAATGAAAAGAAAAAGTACCTCTTTTGGATGTCTGTCTTATTTCTGCCAGTCTTTTAAAAATGGGTGTGAGGTCAGACAATTAAGTTCACAAAGTCATTCTAGAAAAAGTGCCACACGCCTCCTTACTGCATATCACTCCCACAGTCACCGTCCAAGTCCTCCCCGTGGCCGTCTGGTGACCACAGCAATATTCACCGACGAGGTATAGAGCTCTGTTTCTAGGACGAGTTTGTGAACATAATTGTCTGACCTTGTACGACAGTAACTCTGATGCCATTCTAAAAAAAGAGTGCCAAAATGGCTTTGACGGGTAACTAAGGCACTGGCACCCGTGCATGGCTTCCCACAGGGAGTACCTTGAAGGTGACTGTCGTGATCAGCAGTGAAGTAGGCAGCACTTTTTCTAGGCTGTGTTCACAAACCCAAGCATCCAACCTCGTGTGTGCTGGGTGGAGGGAAGGGGTGGGAGGTGTATGCACAGGGATCCTTCAGGCTGAACACTCCCAGGCTTTTTTCCACTTTATCATTGGGAAATTAAGGCATGGACAGTTGTACTGAAATTGTCTGTACTTAGCATGTGATTCACCAATGTGTTTACCATAATCAAGCGTATATAGGATAGTTGAGTAACAAAACAGGTATACAGTAATTTCTTCTGTAGTTATAAGTTTAGTTATAAGACTATAACTAGGGCAGTGCCTGTGGCTCATCGACTGGGTGCCAGCCCCATATACCGAAGGTGGCAGGTTCAAACCCGGCCCTGGCCAAACTGCAACACAAAAATAGACAAGGGTTGTGGCAGGCACCTGTAGTTCCAGCTACTCGGGAGCCTGAGGCAAGAGAATCGCCTAAGCCCAGGAGTTGGAGGTTGCTGTAAGCTGTGTGACACCACGGCACTCTACTGAGGGTGATAAAATGAGACTCTGTCTCTACCAAAAAAAAAAAAAAAAGACTATAACTATATATATTTTTTATATATTTATATATATTTACATATGCGGGAGTTATAAGGAAATTATAACATCTAATGGGAGTTATAAAGATTATCTTGTAGGGACTGTTAAGCATGTCTTTCGTACTTTTACTATTTTGGTATCCTGGCTGTAAAATAAATGAAGACGTGGCCTGTTTTATGTTGAAAACAGTAATTCATGCTCCTCCAGGGTCAGGAAGATACAAACTTCTCAGTGAATTCAGACATAGTTACTGACCATTTTTAAGATACAATGGAGAAGGGATAAAAGCAGCTGTTTGGATTTCCAAATGTCAGTGACATAAATGGTTTCCAGGTCTTTTTTCTTTTTAAGCATCTACCATGTGCCAGGTAATGGTAAATACAAAAAAAAAAAAAATGCTTATTTTTCCTTTCTGTTTTATGTTTCAAAATATTGAGGAGGTGCAGACATTTCTGATGCATGGCTTGAGTCAGGGCTGTAAACGTGCCCGTCACCTGAACGGTGTTCATTGCCCCGTGAGGTGGGTTTGTGTTGGAAGCAGGGCTGTGGGGATGAGAGGCTGCCCTGACCTCTGCAGGGTGGGATCCGGGGTGAGTAGGCAGGAGACAGTTGGACCCTGGAGAGCCCTGGAGAGCCGAGTTCTGGCCGAGCACGTGCTGAGCTGTTCTGCAGGCTGGGCTCCCTGTGGACACCAAGTTGTGTAGATGGATATTGGTCTCAGCCGCCCACAGAGTTCTGCAGAGTTCTTTCCGCCCTCTCTGTTTCATAAGGAAACAGGTGCTCCAAGCCTCTCAAGGGGAAGCCGGCAGCGTCCCAAGCAGTCTCTGCTCTCAGATCCTGTTGTGTCTTGGAAGCCAAGAGGAGGGGCCCTTGGCCTCCAGCAACAAGGGTGCAGCTCAGATAAGCCTCCAATAACCCCGCTCCCTCCCCAGCCCAGTGGGATGATGTGGAGGCCATCGTGGCAGGGCTGAGTACTGTGCCAGGCTGCACCCAAAAGCTCAGGATGGCTTTAGCTCTCTCCAGTCGCTGTGACGCCTGCTGTCTGGTGCAGGAACTCTGCAGACTCCGAGCAGGTAGAAATCTGTAGCGGTGCAGGGAGCAGGGAGCTCCCCCACGGCTCAGCCACAGTCCCTTCTCCATCCCCATTCTCCCCTGGGGAACTTTGACCTTGTCCCTTGTCAGGTGGACCACCCATTCCCTTTTTTATTCCCGAGTTCCTGCCAGGCTTCTCTGTAATCTCACGGTGTTTCTTTCAAGAAACGAAACCCACATGTGGGCATCTGCCTGCAATTTTCACTTCTTTCCTTAAGAGCAGCGTGCTCACAGGCTGTTGCTGGTCTGCCATTTTTTCTTCAAAAATCCAAGTCTTTATTCTCGCCAGTTAGAGATTTCACTACCTCTACTTATCTGGGTTGCAAATAAGTGCTTGATGGCATTTTAATAACACAGAGTAGTCTGGCTGCCGTGTGGAAGGTAAAGGCAGGTGGCGGAGGAGACCCAGAAGGCTGGCCAGACAAGCTGACGGTCTTTAGGGAACGTCTTATGTCCTTTCAATGGGCAGCAGAATTGTACCTGAGCTCAGGCCACATGTGTTTCTAGCACCACGTGCAGTTCAACTATCAAGTGTACGTACACGTTACCTGTGCTTTGCTTCTGACTGAGCATCTGACTTGTTTCTGCCTCTGTGTTGAACAGAAACTCTCTTGAGCTGCAGATCCCCTGTCTCGCGGTCCCTGTCCTGTGGTCTCCTCTCGTAGGTCCCCTCTCCTGTGGTCCCCTGTTCTGCAGTTCCCGTCCATCATCATTCCACGTGAACTGTGGGTCAGTAGTCCTACCAATTCTCCTTTAAGCCTCCTGCGGACCACTTGAAGTCTCAGCAATTATTTCAGGCTGTGGCATCTCCTGGGGTCTCAGTCTAATTAATATCAAAACAG
Organism: Arctocebus calabarensis; assembly: GCA_963573935.1. Classification (NCBI taxonomy): domain Eukaryota; kingdom Metazoa; phylum Chordata; class Mammalia; order Primates; family Lorisidae; genus Arctocebus; species Arctocebus calabarensis. The sequence goes on along the minus strand of CAUYON010039989.1, from coordinate 2,352 downwards.
CTCAGAGGCATACTTGGGAATCTTCAGGCGAATCATTTTTTTTTTCTCATCTGAGACTGCCAGGCATTTTGGGAAGCACAGACCCCCTTGGTTAGCAAGCTCCACTCTTCCTGTCCTTCAGTCTGCTGACTCTCTCATGTTTCTCTGTTTGCGTGACTCTAAGCCCAAATTCCTTATGCCCAGATTGTTTTAAAAAAACCCTCCACGTTCTCAACGTTTTCTCTGTGTTGTTGAAAACTGGGTCTCCTTTAAGGGCACGAGTGCTCTGGAGCCAAATTCCCACTCCCTTGCGCATGTAACTTACAGTTGGAAGCTGGAAGTGTTCAGCTTGGCAGCTTCCTCCTTTCCAGCTATAGTTTTCAGTTATTTGTCATCCTTTTCTCTTGCCAAAGCTGTCACCATTGTTGTTGTCGTCGTCGTCGTCGTCGTCGTCGTCGTCATCATCATCATCATCATCTACCTTTCTCCCAGTGGGCTGCACGGATTCACCTGTCCTTGTGACTCATGTCTATGGCCCTGGAAATAACCTCCTTGGACAGCCACAAGTGAACTGGGCAACACGTTCATGGCCTTCCTCGAGTCCCTCCTGTGCTGTTGTGAATGTTTCTGATTTGCTAGCAATGCCCATCACACAGCCTCAGCCTGGCTGTACAGGTTGCAGACCTTAGCTCTTCCCGGGACATTTCTCTGCACCAGTCAACAGGAGTCTGCTTCCTTGGCACTTGTTGCAAACTGAGGCTGCAGTTGTCACTCTCAGCATGAGCCTCTCACCCAGGTTCCCTCTCTTGGACCTCTGTGCTACTTCCAACCTTGAGGCCTTGGTTCCCTGCCTCCTCCACCCCTTTTAGGCTTCAATGTTAGGGGCCCAACCTTGACACTTTTAGGCTTCAATGTTAGGGGCCCAACCTTGACACTTGACTTTCTCTTTGATTCTTTGGACTTTCAACTCACCCTCTTGATACACACACTCCCCCCACACCCTGGGGAAGTTCTCTTACAATCTTTGGCCAGTCCTACATCGACTCAGAACAGTTGGCAAAACAAATACAGCCATGGAGTAACTCGTTCATGCTGACGGTGTTGGTCTCCCATGCTGCCACACTGTGACTCAGCTGACCCTGCCAGTCCACCCTGTCCACAAAGCACACTTGTCTGCCTGAGAAGCAGAGAGGGACAGGCTGACAGTGACTGAATCTCCTTAGCAGGACGGGGGAATCATACCATTGTAAACAGTTCTCTTCACACATGCGTATACAAAACATATACATTTATAGTAATGAGCAAATGTGATCCTACCGTATATACAGCTTGGTGGGGGAGAAATAGAAGTTCCTAATTTATTTTTCCATTTTGGTTTAATTTGCATTTACGCCCTTGCCATTCTCTATACCAACATCAGCCCTTACCTCCTAGACACACACCTAGGGAGACTATGTTAATAATCTCAAAGTAACCATCCTTGTTTTTCCTTACTTTTGTTGGTTTAAAGCCTATTGTATCCGCAAATAAAATTGCAACAGCTGTTTTTTCTGATTTCCGTTTGCCTAAAATATAGATGACCATCCCTTCACCCTGAATCTATATTTGTCTTTTAAGGTAAGATGAAATTCTTGTATACAACTGATAGCTAGCCTGGGTTTTTTTTTTAATTGTTGGGGATTCATTGAGGGTACAAGAAACCATGTTACACTGGTTGCCTTTCTCCTTTATCATTTCTGATTGAGGTGACTAGAGATTTTACTTTTCTATTTCTGATTAATCTGGCCAAAGGTATATCTATTTTATTTATTTTTTTCAAAAAACCAACTCCTTGTTTCATTAATTTTCTGAATGATTCTTTTGTTTTCAATTTCATTGATTTCTGATTTAATTTTGGATATTTCTTTTCTTCTGCTGGGTTTAGGTTTAGATTTTTCTTCTTTTTCCAATTCCATAAGATGGCTTGTGAGTTTATTAATGTGCTCTCTTTCTGTTTTTCGAATGTAGGCATCTAAAGCGATAAACTTTCCTCTTAGAACTGCTTTTGCAGTATCCCACAGGTTTTGGTAGCTTGTGTCTTCATTGTTGTTGTGCTCAAGGAAGTTAATGATTTCCTGTTTTATTTCTTCCTGCACCGAATTGTCATTCAACAGAAGATTGTTTAGTTTCCATGCTTTTGTGTGGGGTTGAGTGTTTTTGTTGGAGTTGAGTTCCACCTTTAGTGCCTTGTGGTCTGAGAAAATACAAGGTAAAATTTCAATACTTTTGATTCTGTTGAGGGTTGTTTTGTGTCCTAGGATATGATCAATTTTGGAGAATGTTCCATGGGCCGATGAGAAGAATGTATATTCTTTATCTGTGGGATGGAGAATT
>CAUYON010039987.1:0-18217 GCA_963573935.1 Arctocebus calabarensis | reverse complement strand
CCAGACCTGAGACTCTACTATAAATCGATAGTGATCAAAACAGCATGGTACTGGCACAAAAACAGAGAGGTAGATGTTTGGAACAGAATAGAGAACCAAGAGATGAATCCAGCTACTTACCGTTACTTGATCTTTGACAAGGCAATTAAAAACATTCAGTGGGGAAAAGACTCCCTATTTAACAAATGGTGCTGGGTGAACTGGGTGGCAACCTGTAGAAGACTGAAACTGGACCCACACCTCTCACCATTAACTAAGTTAGACTCTCACTGGATCAAAGATTTAAACTTAAGACATGAAACTATCAAAATATTCGAAGAAAGTGCAGGGGAAACTCCTGAAGGGTTGGCTTGGGTGAATATTTTATGAGGAGGACTCCCCAAGCAAATGAAGCAGTATCAAAAATACACTGCTGGGAACTGATCAAACTAAAAAGCTTCTGTATAGCTAAGAACATAGTAAGTATAGCAAGCAGACAGCCTTCAGAATGGGAGAAAATATTTGCAAGTTATGCCTCTGACAAAGGTTTAATAAGCAGAATACACAGAGAACTTCAACATATTAGCAAGAAAAGAACAAGTGATCCCATCTTGGAGTGGGCAAAGGACTTGAAGAGAAACTTCTCCAAAGAAGACAGGTGCACAGCCTACAGACAAATGAAAAAATGCTCACCATCCTTAATCATCCGAGAAATGCAAATCAAAACTACTTTGAGATATCACCTAACCCCAATAAGATTAGCCCATATGACAAAATCCCCAAACCAGAGATGTTGGCGTGGATGCGGACAAAAGGGAACACGTCTACACTGCTGGTGGGAATGCACACGAATATGTTCCTTTTGGAAGGATGTTTGGAGAGTAGACCTTCCATTTGACCCTATAATTCCTTTACTAGGTATATACCCAGAAGACCAAAAATGACACTACAACAAAGACATCTGTACCAGAATGTTTATTGCAGCCCAATTCATAATTGCTAAGTCATGGAAGAAGCCCAAGTGCCCATCAACCCATGAATGGATTAATAAATTGTGGTACATGTACACCATGGAATGTTATGCAGCCTTAAAGAAAGATGGAGACTTTACCTCTTTCATGTTTACATGGATGGAGCTGGAACATATTCTTCTTAGCAAAGCATCTCAAGAATGGAAGAAAAAGTATCCCATGTACTCATCCCTACTATGAAGCTAATTTAAAGGTCTCATATGAAGCCAAAACCCCACCTACAGCACAAGACTATGCGAAGGGCGGGGCGGGGGGGGTGTTGAGGTGACGGGAGGGTAATTGGTGGGGCCACATCTATGGTGTATCTTAGAAGGGTACAGGCAAAGCTTACTAAATGCAGAATGTCTTCATACAATAACTAAGAAAATGCCATGAAGGGTATGTTAAACAGTTTGATGAAAACTTTTCAGATTGTATATGAAACCAGCACATTGTACTCCTTGATTGCACTAATGTACGCAGCTATGATTTAATAAAAAAAAAAAAAAAGAAAGAAAAAATTCTGCCTTTGGCCAGTTGTGGCATCTTATTGGATCTTCATTAATTAATGATTTAAATAAAATCTTTGATATGTTCATTTTATATTTGTATGAGAGTCATAATTTTACCTTTCAGGAATTATTTATTAACAATCTGCAGAATGGAATGGCAGCCATTAAAAAACTTGTTTACAGCTAGCCATTGTGGCTCATACCTATAATCCTACCACTCTGGGATGCTGAGGCAGAAGGATCACTGGAGCTCAGAAATTCAAGATCAGCCTGAGCAAAACTGAGACCTGTCTCTACTAAAAATAGAAAGATTCATTAGGCATTGTGGTGGGCACCTGTAGTCTCAGCTGGGAGGCTGAGGCAGAAGGATCACTTGAACCCAGAAGTTTAGGGTTACAGTGAGTTGTTGTTATGACACCAGGAGAGAAAGAGAGAGAGTCCCTGTCGCCAAAATATATATATATACACACACACATATGTATGTTTACAGAGTATGTTCCTTAAATGACAATAAAATGTCCAACGAAAATAGTCAAAACAGGGCAGCACCTGTGGCTCAGTGGGTAGGGCACTGGTCCCATATACCTAGGGTGGCGAGTTTGAACCTGGCCCCGGCCAAACTGCAACGACAAAAAAAATAGCCAGCATTGTGGTGGGCATCTGCAGTCCCATCTACTCAGGAGGCTGAGGCAAGAGAATCGCCTAAGCCCAGGAGTTGGAGGTTGCTGTGAGCTGCGACGCCATGGCACTCTACTGAGGGCAATAAAGTAAAACTCTGTCTCAAAAAAAAAAAAAAAGAAAGAAAATAGTCAAAATAGAATGTCAAGTGAAGAAAACAAGACACAATGTTGAAAAATGCAGTGTGATTCAACAATGCCATGAAGTACAAAGAAAATTCAATGGAAAGAAATAAGACACAATGTGGATAGGGACTGCCTGTGGGCACTGAGATCTGTGAGTGGCTTTTTTTATTGTTTTTGTTCCCACTTCTTTACATCCCATTCTGCACTGGGAACATTTTTACAATGAACATGAATTGCTCATTTATAGACACAAACACAAAAAAAATCTTTGAAGAGGAAAGATTAAAATGTGTACTAAAAGGAAGAACAAAGGCACTGGAAACAGGTAGAGCAGGGCTTAAGAAACAAAAGGCACCTGGGAGATAATAACAGCGCAAGTGCCCCCACGGGGAGATGCAACTGGCAGTGTGCCAGGAACCAGAAGGGCCCTGCAGTTCGTGGATACTTTGTGATTCCTTTTTATGATGGAAATATCCATGGCTCAGTGTTTGCGCCTAAGAAAACAACTTCTAGACTAACCAGTATAAAATACAGATTTGAATTTAAATTATACGTATGGCCATGGGGGGAAACACCTCCTTAGTGTTTAATCTCCACCGAGATGCTCATTAGGCAGTTTAGTGAATGCTTATTAAGTGGCCCCAGTCAGAGATAGGACCAGGGCCTTTCCTTTACATCAGGAAACCTACCAGAACCACATTCGGGGAACCTTCTAGCCTTATACAAGCCAAAACAAATTTCAAAACCTTGCGTTTAACAGCTGTCAAAAAATATATATATGTCATATGAAGATAAAAGTTTTATGTTCAGAGTAGTAAAATCACTTCATTTATATCCATTTTTATATCTTCCTTTATAATTTATATATATATGTATGTGTGCGTGTATATATATGTTTGTCAGATGCTTTTCTTAGGCCAAAGCCCAGCTCCCTCCCAACTTCCCTGAAGTCTGACAGGAGCCTGGCCCTCTCGCAGCTGTCACCACAACATCAAGAGAAAAGGAAGTAATAGAGGTGACCCTGTGGAGTTAAATAACTGCTCAAAACCTCCATTCACCACACGTCACTTCCGCGCAGGGAGAAGAGAGCCCGCAGTGGAATCAACCATGACCCATTTGTGGGCAATTAAAGTGATTCCTTGTTGACTTTTGCCTAAGTAAAGATTCATTGACAGAGAGATGGAGAGGATTCAAGGTGGGAGCACAGTAATGAAGCTGGGGAAGGAAGACATTGGGGAGAACTGGCAGTGCTGAGCAAGTCCCCAGGCTGCTGAGAGGAAGGGCCTGTCTTGACCATTTCTCATTTGGGACCCATAAATTTGTGTCCCCACAAAATTTATATGTTGAAGCCCTAACCCCCAGTGTGACTGGAATTGGAGAGAAGGCCTCAGGAGATAATTAAGGTCAGATGAGGCCCTGAGGGTGGGGCCCTGCTCTGATAGAATTGGTGTCCCTTATAGAAGAGACCCCCTTGGCTCTCTCTCTGTGTCCTCCATGGACAGGAACACACACCACGGAAAGGCCACATAAGCACATAATAAGAAGGCAGCATCTGCAAGCCAGGAAGGGAGCCCTTACCAGGGGCTGAACCCTGCCAGAACCTTGATCTTGAACTTTCCAGCTTCTAAAACTATGAGAAAATAAACTTCCGTTGTTTAAGCCGCGCAGTCTATGTAGTTTGTCACAGCAGCCCGGGCAGACTGAGTCACCACCCCCTACATTCTTAACGGACTTATAACATTTCCTCCCCCAAAATACACTTAACCTTTATTTCATTTTAAAACATTAAAATTTGTGTATCTTCCTGGGCTCCTTCAAATGGGTTCCTTAAAGAAAAAGAGTGTTGAATTATTTGATTTTATGAAGTCAAGTGACCTAAGACACTTAATTAAGCAGATACACTACGCGCTATGCTCTGAAGGTATGAAGATACACAAGACACCGCCCCTGACTCATGCAGCTTATAGTCTAGCGGGAAAACTGCACTGGCACAGAATTATATTGCAAAATAAAAAATGCCATGGCAGAGATGTAGTGGAGAGGCTGAGTGCAGAGGAAGAAAAGCATGACTCGGCCCAGCAGAACGATTCTTCCACCCAGAGAAGGGGAGAGGGACTTTACAGGACAAGAGTGAAGCTTGAGCACTGGCGTGGAAGAAAAACACCAGCGCTGTGCACTCTGCAGTTCCATGTGACTCCAGTGCAAGAAGTGCATGGCCAGCAGACAGGGGGTGTGACTGGAGAGGAAGACCAGGACCCGGTCACTGCATCATGGTCATGGTGGGGCTGGGAGAGGCTCGGCACACACAGGCCCCTGTGTGCCCTTTGTCAAACTGCCAGCTACCTTAGCCGACAGCAGTCATATGAGGGCACTGTTCAGCCACAGTGGCAAAGGATTTTGATTTTCTAATGTATAAACTTTTGTAATTACCAGCATGCCCAGTATCGCAGGTTGGTCTCTATATGCCATTAAGTCTTTAGACCCTGAGGACTCGGGAGTAAGATTCTCAAGGGGTCAGCAATCCTTTAGAAAGGAGATATCCAGTCAGCTTCCTCACTCGTATGTTCTGGGGGCTACATACCCTGGCCTGGGTTTCCGAGCATTGCTGGCGAGAATCACACAATCATTTGGACTGCTGCCAATACAAATTCAGGGGCTCCAGCCCAGCTGTGCCCCGGCCGCCATCTTGCATCTCAGCTGTGGTTTTTCTCCCCTCACCACTTCCCACAAGCCCCGCCTGGTCCTGCCTTCTTCTGCCTCAGGTCCTCATCTCCCAAGTCAGAAGTGTTGAGGTGACAGGCCTGGGCTCCTTTAACTGCTCTTCCCCAACCAGCACCACGGTTCCCTCCCTTCTCCAGGGACCTTTCTAGATGCCAGCTCCTTCTGACCCTGAGCAGACATCTCCATTCCCAGCCCTCTCACGGGTGTTTCAGCCTCTCCCTCCTTTACCCTTCAAGGAGAAGACTTGCATTCTTCAAGGAGAATGCCATTGGCATAGCAGCTGCCCCTTCTGAAGAAAATGACTTAAATCAGTGATGCTGGGCGGCACCTGTGGCTCAAAGGAGTAGGGCGTCGGCCCCATATACGGAGGTGGTGGGTTCAAACCCGGCCCCAGCCAAAAACTGCAAAAAAAAAAAAATTAGTGTTGCTGGAAGTGAGAGATCACATGAGTAGATATCCCACCAAGAGCTGGACAGGCCTCGAACTAGGGCTGAGAGGACCCGTCTTCTCAAATAGAGGCTAAAGCCTGAGCCGGGTACTGGGCTGACGTAGCTGAAGCTAGGAGTCGGGCTCAGCAGACTGAGTATTGATTTAGAAAAGTTTAAGAATTCCATTCCTGATGATACTACTCCAAGAAAGGTCAGGGAAGCCCTGGGAGCCTCAGTTTGTGGGTTTGGGAGATGTGGAGAGAAGAAGGCATTTGGTGACCACCAAGGGTTTAGAAACCTTTCTGCTTCTTAAGAATCCATTCCCCCTGCACCCTCACCCGGGCAAGCCCACCACACCCTTTCACGGCACCCCAACCTCCCAGCATCTGTCACATCTCCAGAAACTAGCAGTGCCCAGCGCACGTTCTCAGGGACTTGTGTAACCCAGTTTTCATTTCAAGAGAGAGCTAAGTTGCATTCTATGACTTACTTTATATTTACCTATTCCTCTGGTGGGTGCCAGGTTGCTAGAGCCCCTCCACAATAAGCCTCTGTTCTTTGAAACAGGAAGTGCCATTTGGCCCAGCCTGGGAGTGGTCCCTCGCGCCCCTGGAGCAGCACCACCCAGGACTGGCTCTGGCACCTTCCCCTGCCCCCCTCCACACGGGGTGTAGGGTGGGATCAGGCAGTCCCCAGAGAAAGCAGGAGACGGGGCCAGGGGAATAACTCTTCCTAAAAGCTTCTCTGTAGCTGGAACTGGCAGAACAGGCCATGTTTCCTGGGAAAAGACCAGGACCTTTCATCCAAAATAGATTTAATGTCCTCTGCAAGGAAGGCTGAAGAAGTAGCCATGGGCTCACTGTGACTACAGTTGGCTGAGGATGGTGAGATTTGAGAGGGACCTCAGGGGGAGAACCCCTCCTCTTTATCTTGGGGACAGTGGCAGCTTACAAATCTGTATCAGCAGCAGCTGATTGAGACCCTTCCTCGCCTCAGTCCCCCACCCCCACCCCCAGTCATCACCAGGCTGCCAAAATTAGGGCCCTGATTGGAGGACATTCTGCCCAGAGAATGGACATTCTGCTCCAGGTGGCAAGAGGCAGGCCAGATATACCTTGCGAAATTTCATGGCTGTCTTTGGCTTCCCCATTCCCTTCCTCTTCCCCCTTCCTCTCACGCCACCAGGCCTTCACTTTGAAGTCGTGAATTCCCCGATGAAGGGTAAGAAGCTCAGAACAGGCCCTGTAGATGGTGCACTTTGGGGCCGCTCTGAGGAATAGGAGTGCCTCCCATCTCCCTTCCAGGTGTACCGTGATGACTGCTGCCTGCTGCTAGAAGGAGAGTCTATGGAGTCTCAAGTGCACTGGGTTCTACATTTGGCCACAGAGCAGCTGTGTGTGGAAAGGGCCCCTGGAGGCTGGAATGCCCTGAGGTTAAGCCTGCCACTCCAGGGATGTACTGCTGGAAGAAAGCCCCCCAGGGCTTAGGCAGTACATCCATCCTCTCATCCTGGTCTCGTCTCATCTTCTCACCAGAAGAAAAGTTGAGGTAGAAAATTTAGATTTGAAGCAGGCAGTCTGAGGCCACTATTGGGTTCCTGCCCACAGGATTGAACAGGGGTTCCACCCCCAGCCCAGAAACTGCATTTTCTGACCATGCAAACCCTGTGTAGCTGCTGGGATCGCTGCAATAAATCTTCATATTAAAAGCCCAGAACCCCTCTGCAATGTGATGTCACCTGTCCTCCCACCAAGAGGTGGAGTCTATGTTTCCAGAGACATCTACACCTCCTTGAATCTGGGCCGTCCTTGTCACTAGCTTTGATCAATAGAATATGGAGGAAATACTCTGTGTGAGTGTCTGAGTTTTAGAAACTTGCAGCTTCTACCCTGGCTCTCAGCACCCTTACTCTTGAATGAGAAGCTACTTGGAGAACCCAGGCACCCCAACCAACAACCAGAACCCCCTGCCAGATATGTTAATGAGACCAGCGTGGCCCTTCTAGCAGTTACAGCCGCCGTCTGACTGTTCACAGCATGAGTGAGCTCAGGCAAGGTCCTGTTACTGAACTGAGTTTGGTTCCCTCATCGGGGATAGCAAAGCCAACACTGACCCTGAGATTTGCAGTGGAAGAAGGAAAGACAATTATTGCAAGGCACCGAGCAAGAGGAATGGGCAGCGACGGTTCGAGACCCGAACTCCCTGATGACTCGCAAGCAAGGGTTTTTGTAGGCAGGGTACATTTCAGGAAAGCATTAGTTACAAGCAAAATCTTAAATCAATGCCTGGAGTTGATACATTGATTTCTCCAAAAAAACAAAAGGTGGGATATTTTGAAGCAGGGCCTTAGGTGAAGTCAGAGATTCTTTGACTTGCAATTGTTTGAGGAAACGAGACTTTGTCTAAAACCATGGGGTTAGTAGAAAGAATGTTAAGGCCTGTGAGTGTGACTGTCTCCAGGCCCTTCAAGAAGAAATTTAGAATAGGCTCAGCACCCGTAGCATAGTGGATTTGATGCTGGCCACGTGCACAGAGGCTGGCAGGTTCAAACCCATCCTGGGCCAGCTAAAACAACAATAACAAGGCTCGGCACCTATGGCTCGATGGGCTAAGGCGCCAGCCATGTACACCCGAGCGGGTGGGTTCAAATCCAGCCCAGACCCGCCAAACAACGACGGCTGCAACCAAAAAATGGCCGGGCATTGTGGCGGGTGCCTGTGGTCCCAGCTACTTGGGCAGCGGAGGCATGAGACTCGCTTGAGCCCAGGAATTGGAGGTTGCTGTGAGCTGTGATGCCACAGCACTCTATCCAGGGTGACAGCTTGAGGCTGTCTCAAAAAAAAAAAAAAATAACAACTACAACAACAACAAAAATCTGGGCATTGTGGGAGGCTGAGACAGAAGAATCACTTAAGCCCAAGAGTTTGAGGTTGCTGTGAGCTGTGATGCCACAGCACTCCACCGAGGTTGACATAGTGAGATTCTGTCTCAAAAAAAAAAGAAAAAAGAAAAGAAATTTAGAACAAAGAAATGCAGTTAGAGCTCAGTGTTCAGTTCCGTCTTACTGCAGATCTATGTGACAGCATCTGGCATCTTCCATCTGGTGGGGGTCCAGGTTTCTGAAAAACAACTCAGAAACATATGTTAAGATGCTATTTTTTATTTTCTATCCCTGAATACCTTGTGATTCTGACTTGCTTGGGAAACTATTGTTTAAATTATCATTAGCAGAGCCAGGCACAGTGGCTCACACCTGTAATCCCGGGACTTGGGAGGCCAAGGCAGGCAGATTGCCTGAGCAAGAGTGAGAGACCCTGTCTCTCTAAAAACAAAAAAATAGCCAAGTCTTGTGGCAGGTGCCTATAGTCCCAGCTACTCAGGAGGCTGAGGCTAGAGAATAGCTTAAGCCCAAGAGTTTGAGGTTGCTGTGAGCTGTGATACCACAGCACTCTACCAATGGTGACAAAGTGAGACTCTGTCTCAAAAAAAGAAAAGAATTGAAAAGGATCATATCGAACTTGGCGTGGTGCTCATAGCTCAGTGGTTAGGGTGTCGGCCACATACACGGGGGCTGGTGGGTTCGAACCCAGTCTGGGCCTGCTAGAACAACAATGACAACTACAAAAAAAAGTAGCTGGACACTATGGCAGGCACCTATAGTCCCAGCTACTTGGGAGGCTGAGGCAAGAGAATTGCTTAAACCCAAGAGTTTGAGGTTGCTGTGAGCTATGATGCCATAGTGCTCTAACGAGGGTGATATAGTAAGACTCTGTCTCAAAAAAAAAAAAAAAAGGAAGAAAACTTATCATTACCTTCTTGCTTACAGAATTGCTCACTTACTTCTCAAAGCCAGCTAGGTGCCTGGAATTTCCCTTGAAGAGACTTAAGACTTCTCCTTTATTTCCATGCTTGTGGAGGTGGTGGATCCAGGCAGACCCCTAATAGGGGTCTCTACTTCATGTCAATCACAGAAGAACTATGTGGAAACTTATAAAATCCTAAGAAATAATAACCTGCTGTTATCAGGAGATATTCCTGGAGTGGCTTATTAGGCAGCAATAAATAACTGAAACAATCTCCTTGGCTGTCACTGGGAGCCAACATCTAAATCCAAGTGCTCCTTCCTGGGCTCCTACCTTGCTGCAGTGTTCCGCAATTCCCTGGCCTGGGCTGCTATTCTGATTCCAGTGACCCTGCCTTGAGGAGGAGGCTCACAGACCCCTCCTCCGAAATCCCACGCACTAACCATCCCTGACAAGTTCACCAGCATTCGTACATCACAAGGAGTGTCAAGACCAAGTAGCCCAGGCTCCCTGATGAGGGCTCTGCCTGCTTCCCACCCTTCAAAGATCGACTTGTGCCAACTTCTGTCTAGACCACCTCAGAGCCCACCACCCACTTCAGTGGGGGTGCCTCACCTACTGCCTGAACTTACACATCACCCCATGGACGGGCCTCCACTCTCTGCCCCATCCCACCAGGCCTTTCTCAGCCCACATCCCCAACTCCTTTCAATGCCATCCTGCCTGTTTAGATAGATTTTGGCCAAAACCTAAAGATAAAATAACTGTAATTTAATTATATATTAATCTGTCTGTATTATACATTAATCACATCTGTCTCCGCAGCTGTAAGTGTCCCAAGAGAATGCTTCTTATTCATCTTTGACCCTCCAAGCTTCTTTGTGCCTGAGAAAAAGAATGTAGGAAGGAAGGATTTGGTAGAGCAATAGCCTACTATTATCTTCATCTCCATCCATTTCCCTAAACAATTTTATGTTAAAATAGATTAAAGGTTTAGTCATCTTTCTTTCCAATCCTGGTCTCTCAGTGCCCTGGGACACATATGCAGAAGAACGTGGCTGAAGTACAGAATACTTCCATTATTTCCCTCGGGGTGCCCAAGGTGAGGCTGGGTGTGGAGTAGAACTGACAAATAATTTCAGACAGAGACCTCAAAGCTGTCAGTCCCCACCTGTTAGTTTGCTCCTGAGACTCAGTCTCACAGAAAAAAAGTCAGTGAAATTGGTTTTGTTTCCTTAAACGTGCTGCCAAGTCGAAAGTGGGTATTTTGCAAAAAAGAGTCTAATTGTATTTTCAGTGAACTTTCTAAGACATGTTCAAACAGCTTGTATTCGTTAGAAAGGTATATGGGTGGATGAATAAGAAGGGATTTATTAGAGGAAGTGTCCCAGCAATTATGAAGGCTGTCTGTAAGCTGGAGACCCAGGGAAGCTGGTCGTGTGGCTTAGTCCAATTTGGAAACTTCAGGACCAGGGAAGCCGATGCTGTAACTTTCAGTCTGAAGCCAAAGACCTGAGAACCCAGAAGGCTTCTAGTAGGGGACCCAAAGACTGGAGAGCCTGGAGTTCTGGTTGCTGTCTAAGGGAAGGAGAAGAGCACCCCAGCTCCAGGGGAGAAAGAGATGACATCAGCTTATTTTCTGCCCCTTTGTTCTATCCTGGCCTCTAGCTCATGGATGGTGCCCACTCACATTGAGGGCAAATCTTTCCCATTCAGTCCATTGACTCACACACCAATCTCCTTTGGAAACAACTTCACAGACACACCCAAAAGTAATGCTTTACCTGCTCGCTAGGAATTCCTTAATCCAATCAAATTGACATCTAAAATTAACCATCACTCAGCCCGATTTGCCTTCTCTCTTTGCAATAAGATTGCATATAAAAATAGCATTGTTAGACTGTAATGCTCTGTAAAAATGTTAGCTAATTAACTTTCTTTTGCATCATAGGCAAAACTAGAATCAATATGCGGTATAGAATACAGTAGCACCTCCATAGTTGACCACCTCCCTACCATGACCACCTCCTTAGGTTGACCTAATTTTCATAGACCAGGTATGCCTAGTTCCTTGAGGTGACCACCTCTGTATGTTGGCCAGTTTATTATAATCCCTTGGGTGTTCAACTTACAGAGGTTCTACTGTAGTTAATAGCTTTGTCCATGATTGTGCCCTTGGCACCAAGAAAAAAAACTGACACATAATAGGTCTTTAGTAATTATTTGTTAAGTTTTGAAATTATTTCCAGGTGACCCAGACCTCTCCCAAGCCCTGCCCACTGCAAGGCATCAGGGGAGCTGGTGGGATGAAGGCTTGCTTGCTGCTGTGGAAAGAGGCATGAGAAGCAGCTTGACAGCCCGCGGAGGGTGAGGATCCCCATGGCAAACCAGTGGTGCTGGCGCCTAAGGGAGCTACAAGGGATCCATTGTGTGGTCTGATGAGAGCATCCACCACCAGCAGGTAGAACTGGGTCGGAGAGGAAAGAGAAGAAATCGAGAACGGTGGAGGTGCAGGGGTGTTCACAGTCAGGGTGCAGTGGGTGTTAGACTCTCCTTCTCAGTAGATTTGCTGGTCTCAGAACTTGATTTCCAGACACACAAACACACATACACACATTCTTTGGCAGTGAAACTCTGGAGCCTTCTCTCTCTGTGCAGAAAGCTCTGGTTTTAGTTACGACCTCAGACCAACCATAGAAATGTACCGCCCAGGACAGGGAACACACTTTTTAATAGAGAGGAACTAGAACGGGGCCTGCTGCTGACCCCAGGCATGGAGGAAGGACTGGGCTCCTGGATGTCAGCAAAGTGGTGAGTGCAGGGGTGAGCCAAAGCCATCACCCAGTCCCTGAGAAGGGGATAGTGGGGCCCTAAGTGGACCTCTCCTCCGATGAGGATTATTAGTTTGGAAACACTGAGGGGTTTGTCCCACTCAAACTGCTATTTAAGACCTGGCATCCCACAGCATAGTGGTCACTAATCTCATCTGCCATACCTCCCATCACCCCAACTTAAGGATTCATTCATTATTCATTCATTTATTCAGCAAATATTTGCTCAGCACTTAACACACTCAGGCACTGTGATAAACTCTGGTGATGCAGTGATGAAATAAAGAATATTCCCTTTTGTCCCAGAAGTCAGAATCTAGTAGAGATGATTCAGTGATTTTTAGACATTTCTGAGAGAGCCATCAGTCACATAGCCCAGGGCTCAAGAGGACCATGCTGTCTTTTTTAGAATAAAGTTCACAGCTGGGAACAGCACTGTGGCTCAGTGGGTAGGGCGCTGGCCCCATATACTGAGGGTGGCGGGTTCAAACTCGGCCCTGGCCAAAATGCAACAAAATATAGCCAGATGCCTGTGGCAGGCACCTGTAGTCCCAGCTACTCAGGAGCCTGAGGCAAGATAATTGCCTAAGCCCAGGAGTTGAAGGTTGCTGTGAGCTGTGATACCACAGCACTCTACCGAGGACAATAAAATGAGACTCTGTCTCTAAAATAAAATAAAAAAAAAACAAAGTTCACAGCTGGGCATGTTGTCTCACACCTGTAATCCTAGCACTTTGGAAGGCTGAGGCAGTGGATTGCTTGAGCTCAGGAGTTTGAGACCAACCTGAGCAAGAGCAAGACCCTGTTTCTACTGAAAATAGAAAAAAATAGCCAGGTGTCATGGTGGGTGCCTGTAGTACCAGTTGCTCAGGAGGCTGAGGCAGGAGGATCCCTTGAAAGCAACATTTTGAGGTTGTTGTGAGCTATGACACCAGATGACAGAGTGAGACTATCTCAATTGAAAAAAATAAAAATAAAAATAAAGTTCATTGGATTTTTCCCTTTACAAAAAGCAAAGTGTTTATTGCATTTAAAAAATATTAAAAAGTAGAGGAAAGAAAGTACATATTGCCAAACTGGAAGATTGCCAGTCAAATCATATGTATATCAAATTGTGGTTCATTTTTATTTACATATACAAATGCGGTCTATTTTTCACTTAATATTATTATGTCTTATAATTTCTATTGTCCTTGTTATTTTAAAAATTTAAGAGCATCACTTTAATGATACAGAATATGTCATAGAATGGGCAGGTTTTATTTAGCCATCTGTTGAGTATAGGACATTTGGTTAATTTCTATTTATCAGAGTTATATATAGTACAGACAGAACATCTTTGTGCGTAAACCTTATCCTGGATTTCCAGATTTTGGTTTTGGGGCTCAGAGGAAGAAGTAGAGAAAAGGGAACATTTGGGGGGAGCTCATGTTCATGTTATTCTTGCTTAAGCTGACATACTTTAGAATATGACACAACTCCTCCGATTTTAGAAGACCACGCCCTTGGCATAGGCACATCCCAATGCCTATCTTGCCCAAGGAGTTTCTGGAGGAACTGCCCACCCACAGTTGATTGGATCTGATTAAACATGTGACCCAAAAGCAGCCAGTTCATTAGTTGGCAGATTTTTATTCTCTCAAAAATTGAACCACAAGACTCAGAGACAATGAGAAAGAGATGATGGGGAAAAGATATGGAGAAAAGACATTAAATCAAAGTTAACATGGCCAGCCTGGGACACACAAGACATGTGAACAAAAGAAGTTGGCCCAGGAGGAAAAGGGAGAAAAGGGGAAATGTGCCTAGAAAAGCAGAGAGGAAGAGAGAGAGAAAGCGGCCTTTGTTTCTGCCAGCATTCCAGCCAGCTGCATTTCCTGCCCTTGTGTTCTGGAAGAAACCCCTGCTTCCCCTCTCCCAAATGAACCCCACTTATCACTTGATCTAGCTTGAACAGGTCACTATTCTTTTCAACCAAAAGATCAACGACTAAACAAATGGAATGTCAGTACTTCTTAGAGTCCAAGAATATTAGAACTGGAAAGGGTCATTGCACACTAAAAAAATCCCTCCCTGCTCAGCAGTAGCTCTGAGAGCAGGAATCAGCCCAGCCCTGGTCTCCTCATCTGGCCACAGTGATCAGCTTTCCTAACTCCTAACAGTGATAGTTTCAGGATTGGCATTTAACCTAAGATGGTCCAATCAGAGCGAATAGTCCTCATCTGTGTGTTTGTGCCTGTTTTAACAGAAAGAATGAGAAGGAGGAGAGAACCCCTTTTAATATTATCAATGTAGTGCATGTTTCTTAAGGGAAATTTTAAATACAGGAAAGGATAAACAAACTTAAACAGCCTGACTGGTCATTAGGGAAATACCAAAAAAAATCAAGAAGATATTACTTCTCATTCATCAGATTGGCAATTTTTTTCCTTATGATCAAAGTTGTGGGAAGCAGATACTTCAGTAATGTAACTGGGAATATCAATTATTACATTCACTATGGAGGGCAAGTTGATGGCCCTCGAAAATTAAAATCTTAAAACCCAGTGATTCCTACTGGTGGGAATCCAAGCTAATGTAACCTTTTTGGAAAGAAGTTTGGAGAACACCCAGAGAACTAAAAGTAGACCTACCATTTGATCCTGCAATTCCTCTACTAGGTAAATACCCAGATGATCAAAAATTACTTTACAACAAAAACATTTGCACCAGAATGTTTATTGTAGCCCAATTCATAATTGCCAAGACATAGAAACAACCCAAGTGCCCATTGACCTGTGAATGGATTAAAAAATTGTGGTACGTGTACACCATGGAATACTATGCAGTCATTAAAAAGATTGAGAGTTCACATCTTTCATATTTATTTACCTGGATGGAGCTGGAACATATTCTTCTTAGTAAAGTATCTCAAGAATGGAAAAAAAAGTACCCAATGTACTCAATACTTCTATGAAGTTAATATATAATCACCTACACGTTCATATGAAAGGCAATTATAACTGTAGTCCAGGAAATAGAAGAGAAGAGGACAGAGAGGGGAAAGGAGGGGGAATATGGGAGGAGGGAGGATATTTGGGGGGAACCTCACCTAATGTGCATGATGCAATGGTACATTTCAAAACTATTAAGAAATGAGTATAATTGTGATGGATGTGTTGCTTAGTTCAATGTAAACATTTCACATTGCATATCAAAGCAGTACACTGAACCCCAGTACAATGAACATTTACGCATCAATTTACAAAGTTATGATTTAATAAAAAAAGAAAAGTCCAGGTGGCGCCTGTGGCTCAGTGAGTAGGGCACGAGCCCCATATACTGAGGGTGGAGGGTTCTAACGTGGCCCCGGCCAAACTACAACAAAAACTAGCCGGGTGTTGTGGTGGACGCCTGTAGTCCTAGCTACTCGGGAGGCTGAGGCAAGAGAATTGCCTAAACCCAAAAGCTGGAGGTTGCTGTGAGTTGTGACACTACAGCACTCTACTGAGGGTGACAAAGTAAGACTGTGTCTCTAAGGAAAAAAAAAAGTGATTCCTCCATGTCTGCCTTGGGGAAACTTGCACGTTTGCCCAAGGTGTTCAAAGGTGTGCACTGAAGTCTATTTCAATAGGCTGAAATTAGAAACAACCTAAATGTCCATGAGAAAAGGAATAACCATATAGTCTATGAGCCGGCTCGCACATGTGTGTGTGTGTGGCCACAGTATGGACTAGCATGCTGTAGTTAAAAGAATGAAGTAGATCAAGATGTCACAACATCCATAAGGCATGTTGAGTGAAAAATGCAAGTGGCAGGAAGAAATATACAGTTTCATGTCATTCGTGTTTTTTTGAAAGTCACATACACATTCTGATTCCCCTCCATAGGTTTCTATATCTCCCTGAAAATGCATAGAAAAGAACTAATGGTCAAGGGGACAGCTTACTCTTACCCTAAAATAGTAATTTCCTATAAGAAGAATGTAATATCATATTAATTGTATAATTTTACATTAATAAAAGTTTTAAAAACAAGTGTGCACATAGATACAAAAGAAAATTCACACACAGTTAATAAAGAAGTAAATAAAATAGCCTCAAATCCCACCTCTATTGCTACCCCTCTGGAGTTCTTCCTTGTAGTTACTTTGGGAAGGGTGAGGGGTCTGCTTAGCCCACTTCCAGCGCTCCCATCAGGCCATGAGTGCCCTTCTGCTCACAGAGGAGCCTGGCACCCCTCAATCCAGCAGAACTCCTAATCCAAACAGCGCCTTGACACTGCAAAGGTCGTGGTGCCCACACACCATTTGAGATTCAAAATACAAAACATTAAACAAGTTCTGAATTTTCCCATGACTGCTCTAGTGCTTTTTTTAAAGCAGTGAAGAACAGAATCTTCCCAAACATATGCTCCCCCTTCCCTTGCTTTGTTTGGGTATTTGTTTTCTTTTATTTTGCTTTGTTTCGTTGGGGGGTTTTGTTTTCTTGTTTCTTGAGCCCTACACCCACACACAGTCCTGCACTGCTCTTTGTGTTTGCAAAGACACAGCCAGTTTGCCTGCCCGACCCCACCCCACATCTACTCCTCCTGTCTCCATCTTGCCATTGTGTCCAGTGCAACCGCAGAGCAAGGAATTCTTAGCAGATGACGGTGTTACCCTGTCTCAAAGGTTCTGAGCCAACCCCAAGTTATGCCTGGCATCTGGGAGTCAGCATTTTGTAGGCTTCTGTGACATTTGAAAGCTCACATCCCACTTCTTTCAGCATTGGGAGAAGAAAAGGAAGGACAGAAAGCTGCTCTTGTCACCACCAATGAGCTCATCCTTCGCTGAGAGGCAAAAAGAAAGCTAAATTTCACCCCACGACTCAGGAAGCCTGAACTCATGGAAAAGCACACATTCCCCAGCTGCCTGCCCCACTGGCTGACCTTTCCATAAAAAAGAAAACTCCTACGAGGAGGAAATAACTGATTAAACAAGGAAAGACTTTTTTCACGGAGATAAATCTTTCATGTCACCCACCTGAGTCTTTTGATTTCTACATGCCTTCCAATATCACATTTTCTTTTTCAGTCCTCTTGCTGAGAAAGTCACACATTCTGGGCGCCCTTCCCAACTTCAACACTTGGGGCAGCGTAGCCATGAGCAAGTCACTTAACCATTCCCGGGGTTTCACTTTCTCAATCTGTAAACTGCGAACACTAATCCGTGTCTTTTTGCATTATTGAAAGGGCTCATGTTGTAATCCTAGTGCAAAATGCCCCCTCCTCAATACTCACCGTCTCAGAATACTGGCTGCCCAACTGGTAGATAAATGGGCACATGGGATTCGGTGTAACCCTCCTTGGCTGTGCTGTTCTTGGGAGGCCAAGTCAAGGAAGTTGGTAATACAATGTAAGGTCAACTCCAGAGAGTTAGACTGCCTGTATTTAAACATTCTCTCCACCTGCTGGTGGCAGAACCATGAACAAACAAGTTTTCTACTTCTCAAAAGTGGGAAAGTGGACATAATAATGTTGGACTGTTGTGATGAGTAAAGAAGATGAGGCATCAGCTTGGCACATGTAGCTCAACCAGCTACACCACCCACATACACCAGAGCTGGAGGGTTCAAATCCAGCCCAGGCCTGCCAAACTACAGGTTTTTTGGTTGACTATAACCAAAAAATAGCCAGGCTTTGTGGCGGGCGTCTATAGTCCCAGCTACTTATGAGGCTGGGGCAAGAGAATCACTTAAGTCCAAGAGTTTGAGGTTGCTGTGAGCTGTAACAGCATAGCAGTCTACCCAGGGCGACAGCTTGAAACTCTGTCTCAAAAAAAAAAAAACAAAGATGAGGCATATGAGGCACTTAGCACAGTACTTTTAATAAGATTTTGATTCTGGGCTCGGCGCCTATGGCTCAAGCGGCTAAGGCATCAGCCACGTACACCTGAGCTGGAGGGTTCGAATCCAGCCCAGGCCCGCCAAACAACGATGATGGCTGTAGCCAAAAAATGGCCAGGCATTGTGGCGGGCACCTGTAGTCCTAGCTACTTGGGAGGCGGAGGCAAGAGACTCGCTTGAGCCCAGGAATTGGAGGTTGCTGTGAGCTGTAATGCCACAGCACTCTATCCAGGGTGACAGCTTGAGGCTCTGTCTCAAAAAAAAAA
>CAUYON010039984.1:0-44012 GCA_963573935.1 Arctocebus calabarensis | reverse complement strand
CACCTGGTGATGTGCTCTGTACCTTTTATTTGTATCCTTGGGGTCGCAGGTCGCTCCAATAGGGTTGATGTGTGTTCCTCGAGTCTCTTGACTCAGCTCCAAACCGTTGGCTTTCTTGCTAAATTTCTGTCCTTTAACTCTCCTTCTGGACAGGAGTGTCTGCAGAAAGCTGGCTACAGACCGCCATCTTGGCTCCTCCTCCAGTAGGTAGTATTATTGCATTCATTTCACAGCACGATGCTAGAGGTCGGAACAGTGGTTACCTTGGAGGAGGGCATTGAATGAGAAGCGCTCTTCCAGGTGCTGAGAATGATCTGGAAGGAACTTGACCCGTAGGTCTCCAACACAGACAACAAACCGCTTGGGCCTACCAACACTCAATAATTTTTTAAAAAGCTCAAACAAAAAATGGCAAAAGGAATTTGAGCATACACCAAGAAGACACAGAGATAATAAATTAAGCATATAAAAAGATGTGTGACATCATATGTCATCAGGGAATTGTAATTAAAATAGTAAGATAGAGTGATATACCTATTAGAATGGCTAAAGCCCCAAAATACTGACAAGAGGAACTCTCATTCATCTCTAGTGGGAATGTAAAATCGTATAACCACCTTGGAGGGCAGCTGGGCAGTTTCTTTAAACACTAAGTACGTGCCTGCTATATGATACAGCGATTGTACTTCTTGGCATTTACACCAGAGTAGAAAACTTTTTTCACACAGAAACCTGCACAAAAATGTCTACAGCAGCTTTATTCAAAACTGCCAAAGCTTGGAAGCAATCAAGATGTCTTTCAATAGGTGAATGCATGAGTAAATTATGATATATCCATGCAATGGGATATTATTTATCCCAATAAAGGGATGAGCCATCAAACCATAAGAAGATAAGGAGGAATTTTAAATACATATTACTGAGTGAAAGAAGCCAATAGGAAACAGTTACATGCTGTGGAATTTCAACCCTGTGACATCTAAAAAAGGCAAAACCATGGAGATAGTGGAAACATCAGTGGTTGCCAGCAGATGTGGGAGGGAGGATGACTAGGTGGAACACTGAAGATTTTAGCAATGAAACTGCTGTGTATGACACTATAATGACGGACACATATCATTACACATTTATACAAGTTCATCAAATGCATAACTCAAAGAGTGAATCCTAATGTAAATCAGGGACTTCCGTTACTGAAAATGTATTAATACTGGCTCATTAATTGGAACAAATGCACCAAACTGAAGCAACATGTTAACAATGGGAAAAATTGTGTGGCAGAATGGCAACTCTTTGTACCTTTTATTCAATTTTCTATAAATATAAAACTGCTCTAAAAACAGTTTGTTAATTTTTAAAATATTAATTGCATTTATATATACTACCAATGAACATGTGAAAACTGAACCTTAAAATATGATATCATTTAGAATTGCTCCAAAACTGAACTGATTGTATATAAAACAAAACACACATTAGGTGGTGCCTGTGACTCAAAAGAGTAGGACACAGGCTTCATATACCAGAGGTGGCATGTTCAAACCCGGCCCCAGCCAAAAACTGCAAAAAAAAAAAAAATACCCCCCCCACACACACATTATTTGTATGATGAAAACTATACAACACTGATAAAGGAAATCAAAGAAAACTTAAATAAATTGAGGGATATACTAGGTTCATGTGTTACAGGACTCAAAATAATGAAGATGTCAGTTCTCCCCAAATTCCTATCAGATCCCAGCAAGATTTTCTAAAAGATATATAGACAAGAGTATTCTCAAATTGACACATAAAGTGAAAAATCTAGAATAGGTAAAAGTAAACGACTAGAGTCTGAGCAACAAAAAGAACACGAAGGTAGATGGGGAATCTCTCTATCCAAGTTCAGCATATATTATATAGCTAAAATTTCAACATATATTATATAGTTAAAATTTCATCATATATTATATAGCTAAAATAAGCAAGATAATGTGGTATGAGCAGAAGAATAGATTCACAGATCAATTAAACAGAATATAGGAACCAGAAATAGTCCAATCCAAGTATAAGCAATGATTTCTTAACATAGATGGAAAAGTAACTCCATGAAAGAAGGATAGTCTTTTCAACAAAGGGTGCTGAAACAATTGGACATACATCTTCAAAAAAAAAAATGAGACTTATGATCATATACAAAGCTTAACTGAAAATGTATCAAAGGCCAGGTGTGGTGGCTCACGCCTGTAATCCTAGCACTCTTAGGAGGCTGAGGCGGGTGGATTGCCCTGGGCTCAGGAGTTCAAGACCAGCCTGATCCAGAGAGAGACCCCCATCTCTACCAAAAAAAAAAAAAAGGCAGGGCATTGTGGCAGACACCTGAAGGCCCAGCTACTGGAGAGGTTGAGGCAAGAGAATCACTTGAGCCTAAGAGTTGGAGGTTGCTATGAGCTGTGATGCCACAGCACTCTACCGAGGGCCACAAAGTGAGACTCTGTCTTAATAAAAAATAAATAAATGGAAATGTATCAAAATGTAAGAATAAGTCATAAAACTATAAAACTTTTAGAAGCATGGTTGTTTTTTTTAAAAAAATAAATGAATTTTATCAAAATGAATAGCTTTTATTCTGCTATGTTTGCTGTTAAGGCGATGAAAAGACAAATTACATAATGAGAGACATTTATAAACTAACATGTGATAAAGTATGTATATCTAGAAACTAACATGTGATAAAGTATGTATATCTAGAATACTTCAAGTACTCTCAAAATTTAATAATCAAAAGATAAATATTCCAATATAAAATGAGTGAAAGACATAAAGAGACATTTAATTGATGAGGATATAGAGACAGCAACTAAGCATGTGAAAATATGTTACACACCACCAGACATTAAGG
Organism: Arctocebus calabarensis; assembly: GCA_963573935.1. NCBI lineage: Eukaryota > Metazoa > Chordata > Mammalia > Primates > Lorisidae > Arctocebus > Arctocebus calabarensis. The sequence continues at coordinate 41,131 of CAUYON010039984.1, read as the reverse complement.
AAATAGAAGTCATATTGCCACATAGCTATTAGAAAGGCTAAAGTAGAAAACTGTGAAAAAAAAAGAAAAAGAGAGAGAAAAAAAAAGAAAACTGTGGTAATAAGTGCTGGTGAAGAGACAAGGAACCTGAATCTCTCAAACATTGACAGTCAGAATGTAAAAATCACTCTGGAAAATACTATGGAGGTTTTTTAAAAACTTAAACATTTTCTTATCATTATAACCCAGCAATTGTGATTCTGGCCTTTTATCCCAGGTAAATGAAAATTTATGTTCATACAAAAAACATTACACAATCTTTGTAATAGCCCTGAAACTGGAAACAACCAAAAATGCTCTATCATAGGCCAATGGTTAGACAGTAACTTAGCAATGAAAAGAAATGGACTATTGATATATGTAACCACTGAAATGGATCCCAAGAGTGTATGCTTAAAAAATAAGCCCGTCTTAAAAGGTCATATGCTGTATAATTCCATTTATAGAACATTTTTGAAATGACAAAATTATAGAGGTATATAATAGAGTAGTGGTTTTGAAAGGTTAAGGGAGTGTGGGGGAAGAAGTAACCACCACGGAGGACCCCCAGGGAGATCTGGGTGTTGATGGAGTAGTTTGGTACCTTGATTGTGATCATGATTACACCACAGGAATCAATACATAAGATAAATGGCATGGAACCATACACACGCCTTGTATTAATGCCACTTTCTTGGTTTTGATATTGAACTACAGTGAGGTAAGATGTAATTGCTGAGGGAACGGGGCAGAGGGGTGCCAGGGACCCCTGTACTATCTTTGTAATTTTCTGTAAGTCTACAATTATTTTAAATAGGGAGTGTAAAGAAAATAATCAGATAGAACAGAGTCTGTTAAAGATATATTAATGGTAGAAATTATATAATATTTGGACTCTCCTTTAAAATAACCCCATGTAGACTACTCACACAGATTTACATAGATGAAATGAGATACGTGATAAGGATTGAAGCTGAGTGATGATTATTGAAGTTGCAACATACGGGTTCATCCTACTCTTTACTTCTGTAAACATTTGAAAATTTTCATGATAAAAAATTAAACACAAAACAAAACAAAAACGAAATTCATGTCATGGCTTGACATGTTAATGTCCATAGAAGCCCAGAAATACACAGTTTCTTGGCATTTTATTTTGTTTTATTACAAGCCATGTTCTCTCTTGATAGATTCACTTACTGGTAGTTAAAAAGTTTTAATAGATGGTACTAGAATTAGAGAAATTTTCATCTCCTAATGTACTGGTCCAAATGATCTGGAATATAACAAACCTTCTAACTTGGCTGCCTGGTTCCACCTTTGTCTTTCTATGGCATGTTAATAATGTAAGCAACTGGACAGTCTCTTTTACATCTCAGACTGGAAACTTTCCTTAACCCCGCCATCTCACCCAGAGCAGGAGTCCACATCCTTAAAACAACCCAGCCTCCCCTCTACTAAGACCCACTACCTCCCTGAGCACATCTTCTGCTCTTCTGCAGCGGTCCCAGGGTCTCTTCTGTGCATACATCAGGCGTTAATTATGCCCAGCCCCTGAGCCTCTGCTGCTGATGTTCCCTCTGTTTGGAGCCCTTCTTCCAAATATCATACAAGTCTCTCTCTCACTTTCTTTTGGTCTCCACTCAAATCAGAGGTAGGCTTTCCTCCAACCACATCATAGAGACATGTGTCTATATAACCCCCACAACTCTCCCAGGCCCCTTAGTCTCCAGCCTATCTTCAAGTTTTATGTTCACCCAGAGTACTTGTCATCTTAAACCACTATATATTTGACCAATTTATGTCAAGGGCAAGGATTTTTATTTGCTTTGTTCTCTACGATTCCTCAGATTCTATAAAAAGTCTGGCACCTAGTATTGAGCACAATATATGCTCAATAAATGTCTGCTGAATGAATTTTAATTAATATTACCAAATAAAGAGTGGCAAATCTTAGCCTGTACAGATACATAATATTAACCATCCTGTACCGGGATGAGGGTAATAATGATAATAATAACAAACATTTATTTATGAAGCCCTTACTCTTTGCCAAGAACCCTGTCAAATACTTCATGTGAACAAACACACACACACACATTCTCTCTTCCCCTCTCTCTCTGCAGAGAGCGAGAAGCATTTCACTATGATGAATTTATGTGCCCTGACGATAACTTATTTTTGGTGTTCTAAATTGGTATATCATCATAAGGATAGCTGACATTTATTGAATACCAATTACATGGCAACCAACCTGCCAAACATTTATATTATGATGTCTTTCCAGTTTTAAAACAACTATATGAGGCTGATACTATTTATTTCCCTTTTACAAACCAGTCTGTGGAGTTTAAACACCTACCCAAGTACTCCAAGCCCAAGTGTTAGTACCAGGTAATGAATGTAGACTGGAAGTTCCCAACTTGTCACCCCCAAAGAGCCCTCACCATGAGCCAGTCCATAGCTGGACACTCTGTACAGCATCCACTGAGTCTCCAAATGAGGGATCAGGGAAGCCACCAAGACAGCTCAGCCAGACAGCACAGCCCACACTCAACCCAGGTCTATCCAACTCCAAAACCCCTCACTTTGTCCCTATGTCTCCCCAGCCACCCTACCTAGCCTTGATGTCCTCCCCATACACAGCCCTCTCATCTATTTCCTCTCAAGTGTGTGACTGATGTATTTTGCTTATTCTTGCCTCCCCACTACAGTGAAATCTCTACGAGGGCAAGAATTTAGGACTTGGGTTTAGGCCCTGCCTAGTGCCCCACATACAATAGATAACTGTGTATTTCCTTCCTTTAATCCAGTTAATACTATTTTCCAAGAACAGACACAAAGCTTGCGGTAGAGGTAATCCTGATGAGAGGTAAGAGAGGCCCAGATGAGCTTCTTACTCCTTTTTGGTTTTAATACCCCGGGTGAAAGAAGGCAGCAGAAGGAGACTCTTGCCACGTGCTTTGGGGTCCAAACCTGGAGCTAGAGGAGCTGCTAAATGTTTTAGAAGACACAAGATAGTCCCACGACAAAGAATTATGTGGCCCCAAATGTCAACAGTGCCAAGGTGAAGCAGTCCTGCTCTGTGAAACCAGGAGGTCTCTACCGTGGGACATTTCCACTTATGAGTATAGCAGGCATTTTCAGGGGTCACCAGAAGCCTCCAGAAAGGTGGGAGCTGTTTCTGTCTGAATGGAAGTGAGGACCCTGCTGGGAATACTCACCCAGTAACGCCCCATCATTGGAGAGGGACATTATGTAAATTGCCAACCAATCTGGAGAAGCCAATGAATGCATTATAGAAAACACGGAATGACACCTTCTAAACAAAGGGATTTTCAGTTGTAGTGTTGAGGTTGCATCCTGGAACTTCCAAGCCAACGTGTATGCAAGCTAAAGAAGCTGTCCTGGGAGCAGCGCTCAAACTTGAACTCTATGGAGGCTGGGCTGGGGTCCTGGAGGGACAGTTAACTGTCAGTCAGGAAGGGCAGCCACCCCTGAGATTAGATGGCAGACACGATGCCGTGTCTATGGTCATGGCTGTGTAATTCCAAATGTCTGAACAGATAGTAGGAAATTCTGCTGATGTAAAGGCATTTCCAAATGCCTAAGTACTTGACATTTATGGAAACTAATGACTGAATTGCATTTTACATCAAATTTCGCAGTGAATGGTTTTCCCTCTACAACTAAAGCAAAGCAGAAATATTTGAAACTCTTTCTCATACATGTTTAGGACAAGGGCCGGAATCACCATCTAGGAACGCACACAAACATTAGTAAGTAACACCCAGCTACACCAGAATGATCCATCTGCAAGCTGGAGGGTGCACGGGAGGGCATCCCGATGAGATTAGGTACCTAAGACGTGTTGATGTGCCTCCGAGATGATTTAAGTATTTACATTTATACTAACTCTGGACTCGAATTTTAATTCATTCCTGTGCTGTTTCAAGCTGCCAAATGTAAAAGCATTCATTTTTGTATTTCATTTTGCCTTGTTTAGCAAAGGAAGCTTTCCGTGTGTTTGTGCTTGTTTCAGTAAGGACTCTGTTTCTTTCACTGGCTGTTCCAAGCCCAAGTGTTGACTAACGGCAAAGGTCTCAACTTCCTCTCTGACTGCTCACTCCCTAAACATCCCAGCGTGGGGTTTCACATTCCCACCATTCTGTTCACCTCCCCTTGAAGGAGGGCCACTGCTTCCTGCCCTCTCCTCTCTGAAGAACAGAAGGAAGCATGGGGTAGGGCGTGGCTGGGGGGGTGGATCCTACAGTGGCAAAATGTACAGAAAAATGGAAGGGGCTCCCAATGGGTTCACTGAGGAAGGGAACTTGTTGCCAGGAAAAGAGGACAGAGCTTCCAGGTCCAATCTAAGGGAGTGGGCAATGAACCAGAATGAGCTACGCCACAGATCTAGAAGTCTCAGGCGGTTTTAAAGGGAGAAGTGGGTGCCTGGGAAGAGCAACTTTAACAAGAGTCTGTATCTCCCTGGGCCCTTGCCACAGAGGGAGCTATTAGAAGCAGGGGAACTTCTGCACCATCCTCATAAGATCCAGCTCCTTGTTCATTCTGCATTTGTTGCTGAGGACTGCTACCTCCTTCCTAAGACTTTCCCCCTACCCCGGCCCCATTGCAATGCCCCAGATTGCTCATCACGTGGACATGTTTCTCAATGCTTCTTTTTCTTCCTCACTGGTGGGCTGTCTTTGCTTTCTCCTTCCCCCTGCCCCCATTGATTTCACTATCTTCTTTACTATATTTTTTCTTCTTAAAGATTAAAGCTGATATTAAAAATCACCTCTGTAATTTGTCATTAGTATCTACCGTGCTAATTAACGACTTGTAGGAAAATCAGTTTTGCACATCAAAATCAGTTTTGCACTTGTAGGAAAATCAGTTTTGCACCTGCTGAATTATTTTAAACTGATATTCCACCACCAACATGGATTTAATATTTCTAAACCAAATTAAATCCCTATCCTCCACTTTTTGAATATACCCCTTCCACTTAACTTTGAGATTTCTATTTCTATTTCTATTCTCCTTATCAAATTTTCTTAATTGAAAATCATTCATAGCTCAGTATCAGTTTGCAAACAATTTGTTACTATGGCACAATAACAAAAAGAAAAGCCTGGTTCTGTCTTCTGTTTCATTATTCACACTTCTAGAAATATAACCCAGGGAATAATACAAATTATGAAAAATGGTACATGCCTAAAATTATTTGTAATGTGGAGGTATCAGCTGACAATTAAAAATTTGAGAAACTATTAAAGGAAATCATGGAGGAACATGTGATAACATAAAAAATGGAGAAACAAGATAGATGTTTGTATTTGTGATGGTTAAAACCATGTGCAATATGTATATCAAAAGGACTGGAAAGGAAAACACTAACATAATGATCATTGTTTGGAGGTAAGTGAAGGTAATTACCTCCTCTTATATATTGTTCAAACAGAACTACACCAACTTCAAAAGGAAATTTTTTTTTATCATTCTAGATTCCTTCCGCTTTCTCTTGTTTAGCTACCAAATTTTACGTGTCATTCTTCAAATGTCAATTACATCCTTTGTTCCCATTGTTTAAACCCTGATGAAATTGATGCAACCAGCCCTCACTCCTCTAGTATAGTTGCTAGAAAGTCAAAAACTCCGTGTCCCAGCTTTATTCATGTGATACCATTCTGATAATAAAGCGTTGGCAGAAACCTACTGGCAAATTACAGAGACACTCTTGCTTTTCTGAGGGTGTAAGTGCATGAAAGTGACTGTCTACCTCCAAGAATGCTGGAAGAAAAGTTTGAAAGAGCCTGGGTCTCTGACCACACCATTAGGGCAGCTGCTTCTAGCCTTCCTGTTACAGGGGGAAAATAGCTTTTAAATTTAGCTATGCTTTGTTTCTTGTTACTTGCAGCATAGTGCATTATTGACTAATATCTTGCCTTTTTATCTTCCTGATTCTAGTTTCACGTCATTCTTTTCAACTTACACTTTTTATAAAAGAGGAGAAGGGGAAAACCAGAAGAGAACAAGATAAACGCTGACAATAAAAGCAAAGGACGGGTAAAAACAAGGTGGAATACCGAAAATTATTTTAGAAGTATGCAAAAAAATACTTGCAAGCAATCTAAGTTTGTTTAGTAGAGGGGTAAAAGAAATCCTATACACATCAATGTTTGCTTAGAGTATTGGTATTAATTACAGTGTAATAACAGATTTCCCCCCAAATATTCATTTAGCTTTTGGTCTAGAGTGGATACAAAAGTGAGTCAAACAAACAAGATGCCCTCTCAGGAAGCTTAGAGTTGAACTGGGAAGAAAATGTATGAACAAAATAATGATATCAGGAATGCAAAGCTGTCCCATGAATTATCAAAGTATGATTTTTATAAAGGAGAATATGGCCCAATTAGTGCATTAGTGGAATAAGGGGCCAGCAAAGAAAGTTTCCTTAGGAATGTGAAGTTTGAACCAGCTGCAAGAATAAACCTGCTTTGTTAGAAAAAGAAATAGAGGAGGGAGCAGGAAGAAAGGAACAGGATGGAGGGATTAGGGATAGTTAAAGGCATATGTTTTTACAAAGGCCCTGGAGGCAAGAGGACAAGTGTTGGGTCCAAGGAACTCAAAGCAGCTCAGGGCGGCCAGCCCCTATGTGTTCATATTTGTTCTGATTCATCAAGAAAAGGTGAGATTTGGTCCAGTATATTGCTTAAGAAAGAAAACAAGCGCATGATTTAGTTTTGAAACATTTCCACTTAGGAAAAGTAAACCTAGTTTACTACTGAAAATGCTAACTGTAAGTTTGATATAACATCATTCTACACAAATTTTTAAGCATCTACTAATTACCAGGCACTATACTAAGTTCTTGGGATATAAATATGAATAAGTTACATTCTCTGCCTTTAGGGAGCTCAAATAAACACTGAAGAAATGAGGGTTAACAATTACAGTTAATTATAATGAGCACTTTGACAGAGGGGTTGTCAAAGGCTATGGAGACACCAAGAAAGAGAAAAATTAATTCACTTAGGGTTGAATTATCTTAAAAATTCATTTATGTTCAGTACATCATTACCAAATGATACTAAATGAATGAACTGTGACTGAATGTAAGCATGAAACAAACCAGAAAATCTAAACTCTGGCAAATCTCAAAAGGGAATGGAATTGTTTAATAGACTTCAAAGTACACAAGCCTACCTCAAAAACAATTGTGGAAATTAGACCCCCCTCTCTAGACTTGAGCAATCATTCAAGCAACTAGATTTGAAAATAATTGAATTTCAAACTATGTATCAAAATATGAATTTCAAAATACAGATTTTTTTTAAATGAAGGGAAATTAGACCTGACTGTAGGCATAGGTCAGGTTCAGATAGAAAGGCAGAAAAAGCCAATGTAAGCTTCCTTGTGCTTTAATTGAGACACAAATAAAGGACTTATACTTTTATATTATAGTATAAGTAGTGTAGTGCAGTAAACATTGCAATGAAGCTTTTTTTTTCATTGTAGTTTATCTGATTATAAATAAGACAAAAACCAGAAACTTGGGTCTTTGTGTGAGTTCTACCAATAATTAGCTGTGTGAAGATAGAATCAATCATAAGCTTTCTCTGAGTTCCAATCTCAAAAGAGGATAATCTCCTCACTAGTGTCTAATAATTCTAAAGTAGTCACTCCAGGAAAAAAAATCATACATCGCTATATTATTTTTACTAAATCCAATATCAAATAACCATAACTGCAAAAACTCAGGAAAACACAAAGTCATCTTACCGGTAATTTTCCAGGCCATGATATATAAGATGTTATGTAACAGTGTTTTCAATTTACTGAAGATAATTTGGCAATTATCTAATGCCTGGTAATTTTGAAGCTACAGGAAACTAAATAGTGGCTCTGGAGTCTAGAGAAGATTATGTAGTCTTGTTTTTATTTTTTTTTTAGCTTTCATGGCATCTATATATAAACTTTTTTAAATTTCAGGTTAATATGGGGGTACATAAAATTAGATTACCTAAATTGCTTCTGTAAGGTTAAAGTCCACATTACAGTTGTGTCCTTTACTCAGGAAGTGTGCCATATACGTATGCAATGTACTGGATGGAAATTTACTCAACCTCTTCCCCTTCTCCTCCCATTGAATTTAGTTAGTTTTTCCCTCATGCAGGCATAAGGTTATTAATCCAGTTTCAGATTGGTACTGAGTACATGTGATCCTTATTTTTCCCATTCTTGGGCTACTTTGCTTAGGAGAATATTCTCAAAAAATGTCCAGGCTGTTACAAACTATACAAAGGCTCCATCTTTTTTTATAGTTGAATAGTATTCTGAGACATACATATACCACAATAAAAATATGGAACGCTTCATGAATTTGCGTGTCATCCTTGCACCGAGGCCATGCTAATCTTTTCTGTATCGTTCCAATTCTAGTATAAATGATGCTGAAGCAAGCGCAAGATTATGTAGTTTTTGTAGAGGACTGGACACCATGCTTGCAAAGGACAGTTACTGATTCTTATCACATTAAAAGGAAACGCTGAGAACAGGACCGTCTCCTGGCAAGCCTGGAGACGTTTCTTGACTTGGGGGCAATCCCCCAAGTAACTCAGTGTTCCGGCATGAGATAAGATCAGCCACTCACTGGTAAGCATGTGTTAAACATTGATGCTTAGTAGTTCTTCATGAGGGTTGTGGGGAAAGAACACGTGCGGAGAGCAGGTGGCAATCCTTACCCAGGCAGCCCTCATATGTAATTACCTGACCTCTCCACACCTGTTTATGTCAATTACCTTAACTCTCCACACCCGTTGTGTATAACCTTAATAAATAGCCATCGTGGAGGGGGCTTGAAGCTACCCTGCATCTAAGGTTAGCTTGCCTCCCGCAAGCTTGTACTTCAAATCAGTGTCACACCTGGTTCCTTCCTACAGCGACCAAGACCGGGCCATAGGGGTCCCGACAAGTTTTATAAACCAGGAGACACATACCAAAAAGTCAATAGAATATTTTTGATAAAATCTATGACTTTCTCCCAGGGATGGGAAACCAACCAACAAAAACATGAATCACACAAACATCAAATTTCCTTGCATGATATTATAAAGCTAAATGAAACTTGGGTGTTCCATTTCCATTGTTAACATATCTTTGCACATCTCAATCATTATCTATTTTAAATGTCTGATAAAAATTTCTTAAAGTGAATAAGGACTTATGATATTTGTGCCAAAGAGGAGTTTGATAATTAAAAAAAAAAAATGCATAGGTTTGTCACTAGATCCAAAAAAGTGACTCACTAATTATGCAGTGCTGCATAATAATTCTAAGTGTAATTGCAGGATAATTTTTCTGACACCTATTTACTACCCGTCTCCATCATAATTATCACGCATAGATTATGTTACCTTGTTTTTCAAGTTCTCCAATATCTCCTCCAGGTTCAGACTTTTCAAACATGGACATTCCTTTTAAAATATACTGTGCCTACCATGCCTATGCCATCACAAGACCTCAGTGTATGTGTAACAACAATGGTACTAATATTTATGCAAACTGCTTATGTTCTAGAAAGATAATCCTGTATTACTTCTCAGTTCACTTGTAAGAATAAGAAGGTCAGGGAAAAAAATTTTGTGGCTTTTCTGTAAAATAAAATACTTTGTTCCATTTCTTCCTGTGCTATCTGTCTCTTCTCTTGGCAGTAAGAGTCCACTTTCTACATGAGGCACTGGATTTTGACAAACATGAATGTGATGCCTCATTTAGTTTCTCACGGGAAGGAGCATTCACATCACGTGTTCTCAAAGGAAATAGTCCTTTGGACCCAAGGAAGCCCAGTGGAGAAACACAGCTAGAAGTCAGCTCACCATCCAGATCCCACACCCTCTCCATGAGGTGCCATGTAATGACATGATATAAACAGATGCTAAGTTCTTTGACAAATCTAAAGCTAATTCATAATGTCTATAATTTACATAGTTGATGGAAAGAAGAAAAATAGTTAAATGTAATTTTTGTTTGTTTGTTTGTTTGTTTGTTTTGTGATGGTTAATGTTCCCTATCACCTTGTTTAGACGATGGTGCCCAGTTGTCTGGTCAAACACCAGTTTGGATATGACTGTGAAGGTCTATTTTAGACACAATTAGCATTCACAATCACTTGACTTTGAGTAGAGCAGATTACTTCCCATAGTATGAGTAGACCTCACCCAAATGAGGTGACATTGCCCCTGTCATTGCCCCCTTAAGGGCAAAGACAGTTTTCCTGAGGAAGAAGAAAACCAGACTCCTGACTTCAGATGTAAGACTGCAGTATCAACACTTATCTGAATCTCCAGCCAGCCAGCATGCCCTACACGTTTAAGACTCAACAGCAACCACAATTATGTGAGCCAAATCCTTAAAATTTCCTTCTCTGTGTGGGCATATGTGTGTGTGTGTGTATTCTACTGGTTCTCTTTTTTTTGAGAACTTTGACTAATATAAATTTATTTGGAACATTAAATATATTAGGTATTCATTTTGAAAAACACTTTTGAGTGGCACCTGTGGCTCAAAGGAGTAGGGCGCCCACCCCATATACTGGAGGTGGTGGGTTCAAATTCAGCCCCAGCCAAAAACAAAAACAAAAGAAAACACTTTTTGGCTTTGTATATGACATTGATAGTCTGTATCATCTATTAGTTTTAGAGTTATTAAAAACTTCGCATTTTTAATATGACTTTCAATATTTGATTTTTTTCTATGTAACACACACATACAGTTCAGTCATTTTATATGAAGACAGTAGCATAATATATCCTTATATGTAACACTGGCAAGGAAATGTCTTAAAAGTAGGATATATATTACAATATTTTCTGTCCTAAGGCTAGTTTTAGGCCAGTTAAGCCCTTTAGAAGCAGTTCTTTCTATTGAACATCACAATCTTCATTTCAGAAATACATTTTTTAGAAATTATGTTTGTAAGTAGCAAGTAAACTGCATCAAGGTCAAAGTTATATTCTTTAAAATTATACATGGTTATATACAAAGTTATATTCTTTAAAATTATACGTGGTGTGTTAAAATAACACCTTTTTATATCTAACAGATTGATAGAGAAAATGTTGAAATTACCAGGGTCAATTATCTTTTAACTGCTCACAAAAAACTTGCAGTAGGGATCCTTTACAAAGGCAAGTCACTTTCAGAGGCAATCTGAAGACAGAGGGTACTTACTAACTGCAGAGTCATAGGAGGTGGAATTGTGCTCGCCTCTCATGAAGGGGTACGGGGACAGGTAAGCGTGCGTGCAGTTCTTGGATGGTGGCTGATTGGCTGGGAAGGAGAGCAAAGCAATGGCGTTAGTTACTGAGACACTCAGTTATGACTTGTTCCTAGTGGAACAGAAACAGGGGGTAACAGAAAGCAAAATAAAACTACTGGTTCCATCAATCAATTCAGAGAATTGTGTGAGTGAGGAAGAGCTTCTAAAAATCTATCAAGAAGCACAGCAGACCTGAAAGTTAGATTCATCCAGAACATCTACGTATATGACATAGTTCAATGGAGTCGGCACAAATGCACTTAATATCACATTAAAATTAAAGGTATCATGCTTTGTTTATTTTCACATATTCTGTAACATCCCAACACCTAATAGAGTGCATAGTGTGCATTATACATTCCAAAATAATAATTATAAAAATACAAAAAACTGAACCTTGAGTCACTGTAATTAATAGAACATTTCTTCTATATCCATTTTATTTTCAAGGAAAACATACAAATGATTAATCATACAAGTTAATAATTCAAGTAAATGTTAGTATTTGAAGAAATCAAAAGAAGGAACTTTTGTGTTGTGTGAAGACTTTAAAATTTTATATGTACTCTTTAAAGGGAAGCAAAATATTGAAATATTTTTCCTTGCTCTAAGTCTTTAGGGAAATCTTCCTCTTGCACAATCTGAGTTACTTCTCTTTACCAAAGTCTAAATAACTTCCATTTACAAGCTGCATGCCTATTCCCTCCTGCCCCAAAGGCATTGTAAAATAATCTATCAGATATTTGTCTCAAAGTGCCACTTCTTCATTACTTTGTTCCTTTTATATAAGCTAACTTACTATCCGGTCAAGTCTTCAGTTACCTCATACGTTTATTACATATTCCATGATCTTGACTATTTTATGAAAACGATACTTTGATTTTTCACATGTATGCTTGATAAGATTAATAATTTCAACCCTCAGTAAGCTTTAAGCTAATGAAGTTCTTTTAATGTTGAACATAATAAAATAAATGATAGTTATTTTCAATAAATTGATTTTCAAACATTAATACAATATAAGAAATATAGTTGAAAGACTGCATCAGAGTTTTTAAAAGTTATTCTACTTCAAAAAAGAACCTTAACCTTTCAACAAGAGAAGGCAAACATCAAAAGCAAGGCATGTCTTGATATTACCTACAAACTTGGTTACAGCCAAAAGAAAACAAGCTTTCATCTGTTCTGCTGGTAATTAAGGTTCATTATATGAAAAAAAGATTTTATTAACTTTGAAACTATGAATATAAAATAATACATCTCTATTTTTGGATTTTACAATTGAGATTTCAAGGATTAAGAGTAAAAAATGCTTAACAATAAAAGGCACTTGAAAAAATACTATAGGTAATATCTATTTTGTTTGTTAGGGTTAGTGTATTTCAAATATGAACAAGGAAACTGCAGATAATTCAGTTTTCCACAAATATTTAGACTCCTATTTTATGTTAGAAGATAGAATAATTATTCCTGTAGTCTTTCCTACTTACTGAAAAGTAATCTTTCATGAACCTTTTGAAGACATTTTATTTAGATTTTACAATGAGTAATCCGACTCTCTGCAAGTGAAATCTACTAAATAAGCAGCTGTTCATTTTTATCGTAGAGAAACAAAGAAAATAAAGTTAAATTGTACTTACTGTACCAGAACTTCCAAACATTAGAGTCATTCTCTTCCACAACACCATTAAACCAACACCTCCAGAAGAATCCTTCATGGTGGAAGGTGACGTTCTCTATCTGCACAGAGCACAAATGAAGTAACTTGTCATCGACACAAAAAAATACAATTAAAATTATTACAACCCAAATAATCCCAAATAATGATGATCAGTAGTTTTCTATGTATCTTTTCTATGAAGAAACAGAAACTCACATTCTGTTCACCTGAACACCTCCCCACTTCAGTCGCAAGAAGCCAGTAATCTGTTCCAAAAGCCACCAAAAACAGTAGAACCCCCAAAGCACCAAAAAGAGCCCCAAAGAAGATAGCGATATTTAGTTTCATTGTTTAATTCACTGAATTTTCCTTTTAAATAAAATAAGAAATTTTGCAATTTCTAGCTTAACAATAATGACCAAAAAAAAAAGAAAGAAAGAAAGAAAAAATGAAATCTTTGAGCAGGCAGTGCTCTTGAGAAGGGCTGCCCTAGCTCATGCTTTGGTGGGTTGTATTCCCTTTGCTCTCCCCTGGAGGGACTCCAGCCCAGCAGCTGAGAATGGCTGGCTATTTTAAGATCATGAGTGAGGAGCTGCCTTTCTCCCATGGGGATCAAAAAATAGCTGACCTTCCCCTGGCTACAGAGGGGAGTACCAGGAACTGGCTCGAATTATCACTATTGCTGTTTGGTAATCTATACACTTGGCAAGAAGATGGAAAGGCTATGAAGTCATTGGCCCCAAATCTTAGTAAGTGTCTGAACAGGCTCCTCTTAGCCTAAAATGACCCTTTCACTCCCAAAGACCCTTACGACTCTGTTTGAAGATATATAAATGGCAGCTACAAGGAATCACAAAGATGTCTTATAAAGACAGTTGAAGTTGTAATTATTTTGGATATTTTTGTGGTAGAAAATAAATTTTGCATCGAATGGTCTAACACAACTAAGTAGAATTCAGGATCATTTAGACGTTCAGAGATGTACTTAAAAGATCAAGAACATCATGGTAACACAATTTCTGACAGTATTTAGAAAGCATTTTATGCAGCAAACACTAGTGTCACAAAAACAGCACTTTACACAGCACTTCCTATGAGTCATTCCAAATAATCATTTCAATGTGGATAGATGGAAAATTTCTCAAAAATGTATTGCGTCGTGAATTAAGATGAAAGAACCTGGTCTACTCTTTCCTTCATTTTAAATATCTAACGTCCTCAAAATATGAATCATACTTAATACATATTCAGACTACCTAATAATAATGACTCTACACTTTTTTTTAATTTTTTTTGTCAGTTTTTGGCCAGGGCTGGGTTTGAACCTGACACCTCCGGCATATGGGGTCAGCACCCTACTCCTTTGAGCCACAGGTGCCACTCAACTCAACGCTTTTGTTTCAGCCTTGTCTCTTTACAATTCATTGGTCATGTGTGAAGACCGCAGTATTTTTTCTAAGGATTTGGGCACTATTGAAAATCTTGTATACTGTCCCTTTATTATTTTTATATTCTCAGCAATAACACCTACCACTTAATTTTCCAAGGATGCATCTGAACTCTACCAGCTTCCTTCACCCCTTCTTTTGTGTGCCATGAGATAGATTCTCATGAAGGCAAAATGTCCTTAGTAAGAATGAAGGGTCTTTATCTGCTCTAGCTATGTGCAACTGGAGGTATTCAAAGGCCATAAATAGAATTTGAAGAATCATTAGCTGGGAGGGTAGAACTGAACTTGAGGATTCCCTGAGCTATGCTCTCACCTGAGGCTCAAATATTTTTTATACAGGGCCCCACACCATGAAGCTATGACATTTCTTGTTTGAGACATTTAAGGACATCAGTAATAGCAACACAACTCAGCCTTATTTTGTTTCAAAAGCTGCATCCTGGGAATTATCAGATGTTTATTCTATTCTGTCCTAAACACAAATTTAAACCCTGTCCTATGACAGGACTTTCTGATGTTTTGAAGACCCCAAGCATCTTATGCCTCCATGAACCACAGCCCCCCTCTCATCCCTAAATCCAGGTCTTCTTTTGTTCCGAGCTAAATACTCTCTCTCTTTCATCGTTTCTTAGATTTGCACAATTCCAATCTCCTCCTCTCTATTCTGGTTCTTTTCTACAAATTTCAATTTCCTGATTGAAGCAAGGCAGAGTAAAATATCCCGGGTGTAATCCAACAACTTCATGCTACCAACTTTCTTATGTAGATACTATGATAAGAATAATGATCTCCCAAGGATGCCTGTGCCCTAATTCTAAATATGATCGTATAATCTTATACTACATGGCAATATCCTGTATTACACCAGTGAGTCCAATCTATTTATATGAATCCGTAAAAGAAAAGCAGATTCTCTCCTAGCAGAGCAGTGAGAGGAAGACACGTGACTATAGAAAAAGGGTCAGGAGGGGGTGCTGGTTTGAAGACTGAGGGAGGAGCCACAGCCAAGGAATGTGCAGATCTCTAGAAGGAGAAGGAGCAAGGAAAACAGATTCTCCCCTGGAGCCTCCAGGAAGGAAGGCAGCCCTGTCAACACCTTGATCTAATCTCAGACACCCTTGGGGGATCTGACCTCCCTGACTCTCCTGAGCTATAGGATAGTTAATTTGCATTATTTTAAGCCACTAATTTGGTGACAATTTGTTACAAAAGCAATAGAAAATGTAGATGCCATTTTATAATAATCCATGCAATATCAGAGCAAATTAAGTTTTGTGCAGAGGAGGGGAATACATATTCAAGAACTGCTTGTTGGGAATACCTTTTATCAGAATGAAGGTTATAATACACAGGCCCTGACCTTTAGTTCATGAGCTAGTGGGGAAGAAAAAGTGATTCATTGGAAGGAAGTACACAGAGGTTGTAATAATGACCTTCTAGTTGCTCTAGACACGTTCTGCTGCTCCCCATCCACCCCCTTCCCGGATTAGTGTTGTTTGTGGCCGTGGTGAACATGCAGGGGGCAGAATGATGTTGTTGGGAGAAAGGGAAGAATCTGTTGTATAGGAAGATTTTATTTGTTTTATTTATATTTAAATGGTTCATGGTTAAAAAAAATTCCATGCATTAATGTTAAGTCTTTAATACACACACATATGCAAAAGTAGATTTTTTTCTTTAATTTATAGAAGAGTATAGGATTCTGTTGTTGGTACAATCCAAGTTTGGTCTTTGTCACAGGAAAGTCATCTTTCCAGGATAGGGTCATCAACTAATAACATTTTTCTAACCATTATTGGTTTATCTAACAATGTGTAAGCATCATTGTACAAAATGTTGCCAGGGTAATAAAGACCGCTCTCAGTAACTAGGTAGGTTTATCAAACCAGGAATTAACGTAAACAAACTATTTCCAAACTTTCATGTACCTGTATCTATTTGAGAAAAATATCATAGAATAATTTTGCTTTCAAAAAGCTGAGCCCCCTTAACCTGATTATCCTCAGTGCTAAGCATAATGGCCAGCACACATCAGGCACTAAAAGAAAATAAAAATCAATTAGCATTGGGACTCTTGGCTGACAGACAAATACATGACCTCTTGAGCTATCCAGCTGGCTTTGCGCCAGAAGAAAGAGCACTTTCGTGGCTCGCCTTGTACTTTGCTAACCTCTAAAGAAGTACATTACAGCAGGGTATCCACACCCTGTACAGATGTTCACAAACCACGTATAATTTGATGCTGTATTCTTAAAGATGTTACTGGGGACACTGATGGAAATGTGTGAGTGCTGAAAACAAGCTGCACTTCTACAGAGCACTACCATAATTATTAATCTTAGAGATACTATAAACATTGATTCACTTAACAAATACTTAACAAATACGTATCACTTGCCTGCTGTGTCCTGGTTTGATGACAGTGAATGCAATGTGCTATGTAACCTCGATGAGACCACTTCTGTCTTCACGTTGGTACCCGCAAAGCTCAGAGGCTGCACACAAACGGTGGTGTACCAGCTTTCCCCCTGCCTTCCTTAGCATCCTTCCCATGCACCCAGATTCTCTCACATACACACAACATTTTAACCTATTATTTTGTATATATCTATGAACGCTGCTTCAAATACTTTTGAGAGCAAGAGAAACACCAAACAATGAAGCAAACCAACAAAACCAGTTTGTGAAATTGGGTCTCAGAAGGAATAACATGCCTGGCTAAGAATACAGGTTCAATCTGGTTTGGTTTATCCATTCAGAAAACTCCTTGAACTTTTTGGTCATCCCTCCCTTTTCCCCTGAACCTCATTATTTCCATTGTCATACTTGTATTTGGAGACCCTCCTGACTTCCTGCAAACAACAACCCTTTACGAGTCTATTGACTCAGAGAAACTGCAGTGAAAACGGTTTAAACTTACATCACTTAAATTAAAAAATTAAAAAGTGATCTTTTAAAATCTAGAGTATACTAACATTAAGACCGTTCCAAGATATTATGATAAATCCCCCATTGGTTTTCACAAGTTCAATAAACCTTGACAACTAAATCCTGGATGATGATAAAGAAGGGAATAGAAAGCTTTGCCTGTTTTGATGCAATGTCTTTCATTCAATCAGCTGCAGTTTTTTTTCTTTAATAGTAGATACACAGAAACTTAACAGAAATCTCAAGTTACATTTAATTTGTGAGTGAAAATGAGCAAAACAGCATTTTTTTCCCTAAGGTCAAAATTTCTGATCTTGATATCTCAGTTGTCTTAATTATCTCAAAATAGTTAATGAAACTATTCAAACATTCTGAAAACAAAATTAATTCTAGTCCACTTTAGTTTTAAAAACACAAGCATGATGGTACTTGGCATCCAATGATGCTAAACAAATCTGTAAAGGAAATTAAATTCTCGTGGCTACTACTGACTGGGAGTCCATGTTCCCCAAAACTGAAGTTAAAAAACTGGGATATCTGTTTTGGAGGTTTTAGGATAGACTTTTTTTCCCCATGGGATCTTATATTGTAGGTCTACAATACCTATTAATACAAGTTTTAATATCCAAAAGTCTCTGAGAACCAAAAGCTTTTGGCAAAGCAGATCTGATCAACTTGAGGATTCCCATGTATTTTATTGCATAAATATGAATGTGTTTGATTACAGGGCTCCCCAGGTGCCACTGTGGGGGTTAGATAAGGTACAGTTGATGCATAAATTTACTTTTGTAAAATCCCCCAAATTCTGAGTGCTAAAAGTGCTACAGATACAGAACTGTGGTGCATAATTTTAGACACAGGACAATAGTGTGAGCAATGACTCTAAGATTTTCTACAGAAACAGATTTTTACTGCCTATGAACTATATTCCTCCATGCCTCTGATGACCCTTTAACTCTGGTTTTGAGTTATAGTTTGCACTTCTTGTGTGACATCCTCTCCTCTATCTCCCTGACCCATGGATAAGGCCAAAGGGCCATATCAGAGACATTTGAAGGATTATGCACTGATTCTAGAAAACCTTACACATAGCACGAGGACAATAAATCAACTCTATGGGGATGGCAGGTGGTTCAGTTTTGTTTACAGTTCCATCCCTAACATCCAGCACATCGCTCAGCATAAGTTAAGCTGTCACCTCTTATTTAGTTGAATTAAATTGGTCTGGATACTGCCATCTGCT
Organism: Arctocebus calabarensis; assembly: GCA_963573935.1. Classification (NCBI taxonomy): domain Eukaryota; kingdom Metazoa; phylum Chordata; class Mammalia; order Primates; family Lorisidae; genus Arctocebus; species Arctocebus calabarensis. The sequence goes on along the minus strand of CAUYON010039984.1, from coordinate 22,509 downwards.
GGCTACAGGCAAAATTTGCTTTCAATGACACACTGGCCAATTGTGGGGGGGTTTTACGTATTAAAAATATTGTCGAGCAGAGACTGACTAGTTTTACAGTATTGGTGTGAACATAGCCAGAAGCGGTCCAGGGAGAGGCTGCTGTCTACGGAACTGCTGAAGGTGCTACCAGTTTCTGGGTGGACAGCTCCACAGTCCTTGCTTCCTGTTCTGCTCAGCTGAGTCCTTTAAGTTCTCTTTAGTTCAATTACGTATGTCATGTGGGGTAAGCACTTAAAAATTCGAACATTATCGGCATACTCAAATAACACAAAAGCTAAATAACAAAAATGACATCAGCATCAAAATAATAATAATGCCTGACACACACAGGACACTCATGTCCTCGTGCGCCATTCTAAGTGCTTTGTGCTACTGACTCATTTAATCTCCACGGTAGCCACTGCGATGAGTGTTGTGATACCCCCCATTCTGTTGATGAGGAAATTGAGGCAACTCTGAGTCTTCCCATGGCAGGTTTTCTTAGCCTAGGCACTTTCTATGAACAGAATTGTGTTTTTTCCAAATCCATATGTTGCCCCAACGCCTGCTGTAACTGTATTTGGAGATAAAGTCTATAAGTGAGTAACTAAGGTTATATACTGGAGGCCACATGGGTGGGGCCCTGATTTCATGGAACTGGTATCCTATAAAAACAAAGAAGAAGAAGAAATACCAGATCTCTCTCTCTCTCTCTCTCTCTCTCTCTCTCTCTCTCTCACTCTCCACACAGAGAAGAGGTCATGTGAGGATTCTGCAAGAAGGTAGCTGACTACAAGTCAGGAAGAGAGGCCTCACCAGAAACCAACACTGCCAGCATCTCGATCTTAAACTTCCAGCCTCCAGAACTGGAAATGTAAGAAAATGCCAGTTTAAACCACCATGCTGTGGTGATTTGTTACGGCAGCCCTAACAGACTAACACAGCACTACTGACCTATCGGAAGGGTAAGTCTGTGCTGTGTATTGTAGGGGGGTTTAACAGCATTCTGACCTCTACCCACTAGCACCTCTCCCAGGCTGGGATATTCAAAAATGTGTACAGAGAGACCCGATGCCTGTAATGCCAGCACTTAGGGAAGTGGAGGCAGGAGGATCACTTGAAGCCAGGAGTTCACAAACAGCTTGGGTGACATACCTTACCCCAACTACTCAGGAGGCAAAGGCAAGAAGATCGCTTGAGTCTAAGAGTTCAAGGTTACAGTGAGCTGTGATTATGTCACTACACTCCAGCCTGGCAACAGACCAAGACACTGTCCCTAAAAAAAATTTTTTTAGGGCGGCGCCTGTGGCTCAGCGAGTAGGGCGCCAGCCCCATATAGTGAAGGTGATGGGTTCAGACTTGTCATTGGCTGAACTGCAAAACAGAAGAAAAGCCAGGCGTTGTGGTGGGCGCTGTAGTCTCAGCTACCCGGGAGGCTGAGGCAAGAGAATTGTCTAAGCCCAGGTGTTGGAGGTTGCTGTGAGCTGTGTGACGCCACGGCACTCTACCGAAGGCAATAAAGTGAGACTCTGTCTGTACAAAAAAAAAAAAAAAAATTCTTAATTAAAAATATTGTCTAGGCTTGGTGCCCATAGCTCAGTGGTTGGGGCACTGGCCACATACACCAAGGAAGGTGGGTGGGAACCCTGCCCAGGCCTGCTAGACAACAATGATAACTGCAACTAAAAAATAACCAGGCATTTGTGGCAGACACCTGTAGTTCTGCCTACTCGGGAGGCTGAGACAAGAGAATCACTTGAGCCTAAGAGATTGAGGTTGCTGTGAGCTGTGATGCCACAGCTCCACTGAGAGTGACATAGTAAGATTCTGTCTTGAAAAAAAAATACATATTGTCTATAGAGAGGCAAGTGCAGCAGTATGCAGCTGTAATCCAACAAACTGAGATTGTGTCTCAAAAAAAAAATGTCCATAGTGGTAGCCCAATGTCTCCTTAGGAACCACTGCTCTAAGACATCATTACAAAACTCCCTTCTCCTGAAACTGAAAAAGAATGAGCTTAAGTGGCACTCATTCGTTTTTATTCATTAATAATTTTGTAAGGTTTTGACTGTTTGACATTTGGGAAAATGTTTTATTATGGCAAATCAGGGAAATGGACAAAAGAAAAAAACAAAAGATGATTTTGGAAAGGAGCATTTTGCTTCAAGGAAGATTCAGATGGCAGAATTTCCTTACAACAGAAGCCACATCAACAGAGAAAAGTCCTCTGTATGACTCTCCCCTGACAACCACAGGACACACACACAAGTTATTCTGTTTCCTTCTTCCCACTTTGTGCAAATATAACACTAAAGTTCTGGTGAGGGCCAGCAAAGCTTCTATTGTGCCACTTTGTATTAAACACAGAATTTTTAAAATGGGTTAGCAGAAATGCTTACTCTGCTTTCATTAGTAGAAAAATATGCAGAAAACAACCATTTCGGAGTTCAAGCCAGAAAATGAAACATTTGGGGACTGAATTTGTGCAAGTCACATATTAATTAGATAAAATTTGATTTCTTTTTCTTGTTGAGGGATCAGGTAGCTATCTTTTCCTGCTTCTTTTTTTTTTTTTTTTTTTTTTTTGCAGTTTTGGCTGGGGCTGGGTTTGAACCGACCACCTCCAGTATATAGGGCCAGCACTCTACTCCTTTGAGCTACAGGTGCTGCCCACCCACTTCATTTTTTAAAAGAAATGATTAATTATTATAAATTAATTTAAATGATCACCAGATAGAAAACTGGGAAATATGGAAATAAAGAAAATGCAAGTCTTTGTACTCTCACCACTTAGATGTAATCACTGGAAACATTTGGATGTATGTTTTTTTCATTCCTTGTACCATGCATAGGCACATGTAATTGTCTTGTGTGCAGGGTGGGAGGCAAATGTTTGCATTTTGAATCTAGAAATTGGAATTAATGTTGAAATTTTACAGAGGCAGTTTATGTTTGAAACACTATATTGTCATGTAAGTAGAAAATAATCTTTTCTGAATAGGATGAAATTCATTCCATGTGAAATATACATATTTATGTACACGTAATACATAAAGACTATTTTATACACAATTATGCAATTTCATGTTGCCAAAATACTTTCATAAGAGATATTTAGTTTAAGGTTTTATTTAAAACACCTTTTTGAGATATAATTTATATACTATAAAATGTACTATACTGATTAAAGTGTACGAGTCAATGGTTTTGTGGCCATCATAATAATTTCAAAACATTTCAAAACACATTAGAAATCTCCTGTTAGCAAGTGCTACTCATTCCCATTCCACTTCAGCCTTTGGGAACCACTAATCCACTTTCCATCTCTGTGAATTTGTCTATTCTGTATATTTCATGCAGAAGAAATCATTGAACACGCGGTCTTTTGTGACTGGCTTCTTTCACTGAGCATCATGTTTTTGAGCTCATCTATGAGGTACCATGTGTCCATACTTCATTTTTGCTTTATTTCTGTGTAATATTTCACTGTACTCATATGCTACTTTTAAACTATTACAAATATTGTTAACATTTCAAAGACAAAAATATTCTCATTTTACTTTTTAAAAAATATGCTCAGGACCTTAAGTTCTAAACCAGACTGAGATAATTAAGAGTAAAAAGTTTTAATTCTTTGAAAATGTCCAATGTAGAGAACTAAATTTTTCTCTTTAAAATGCATAAATCCGAGAGTCTGATCCATTCATTGTGACAAATTGCACCAGTAATCTCAGATTTATGTCATCCATTATTTATTTTAGAGTTGTCCTTGGAAATGTAGACTGCTTGAAATTATGTTCTTCTTTTCAAAAGCTCTGAAAGTGGTGGATAATCAAAGCTTCAACAACTGGGGAGATGATTTAATGCCAGTCTTAATGAAAGAGCAAAAAGAAGCCTGGGTTAGAATTAATGTAAAATCTTCAGAGATAACACCATTTTTAAGTTTTCAGTTTAATTTGATAATTCAGATTAAAAAATAAAAGAAAAAAGATAACAAAGATGAGAAGAAAGTCCCTGGTTAACTTTGGAGTTTGAAACACTTATAATATTAATCCTTCTTTTTAACCTTGCTAATCTCTTACATCAAAGTATTTCACAAAGTTTTAAACTCCCATGCCAGTCCACACTTGGCCTCCAGGAATTCACCAAAATTACCACCAAAGTCTTCTTATTAGTTACTTGTTCCAACAGTTTCTACTCCTAGTAAGCTGCTCTTGACTATAATTCTCTATTTTAGCCTCTCTTTCCAGATTTCCAGGTAATGGGTGATCTGTGATCTCAATTCTCTAGTGTATCTATGATAAGTTATTGATTTTCGGTTTGTCCTTTTTTCTTGTTGAAAGAGTCAGAGTGGGAACTTCCCAAGTTCTTTACCTGTTAGAGCAGAAACCAAAAGTCCTCTAAAAATTTTATATGAATGGAATCATACAACATATGTTCCTTTTCATTTGACATCTTCACTGAGACTCAGAATGTTGAGATTCATCCATGTTGTTATACGAATTCATAGTTCATTATTTTCATAGCTAAATTGTACTTAATTGCATGCATGTGCTATATTTGTTTATTCCTTCACCTGTGGATGGATATTTGGGTTGTTTCCAGTTGGAGGATGTTAAAAATAAGATTTTTTACAAAAAAACCCAAAAACCTTTATTTAGTTATATGAAGGATGTCCAGAAACATCCATACCTGGCAAGGATGTCTGTATACAAAACCTTATTTAGTTATATGAAGGATATCCAGAAATATCCAGGCATGTAAATATATAATGGGTCAGACCACACCTATGGTGCATTTTACAAGGGTACATGTCAAATATATTAAGTGTAGAATATTAATGTCTTAACACAATAATTAAGAAAGTGCAGCAAAGGCTATGTTAACCAGTTTGAGGTAAGTATTTCAAATTGTATATAAAGCCAGCACATTGTACATCATAAATATATGTGTATTAAATGTGTGTATATATGTGTACACCATAAATATATGTGTATTATTAAATCATAGCCGTGTACACTATGATTTAATTTAAAAAATGGAGATATACATGGCTAGATACTTTCTGAACAGTCCTACTAAGGCTGACATATTTTGAATAAATATCTCAGAGTGCAATATATGTGTCATATAGTAAGTATGCTTAACTGTTTAACTTTTTAAGAAATTTTCAATCTCTTTTTTAAAGGAGTTAATCCATTGCACATTTCCAATTGTCTTACTGTTCTATATCCCATTAACTCTTGGTACAATCTTTTAAGCTTTAACCAATCAAATTACAAATAGTTTTATCTCAAAGTGCTGTATCATAAATGAGAATGGCTATCCTAATAATATCCAGTCTTCCAGTTCATAAGCATGTTATATATCTCTGCTTATTTTTGACCTTTTCCATATTTTCATATGTGTCTAAGCATCTGTTGCACCTTTCATTTGATTTTACCTTATTTAGAAACTAAGTTAGCCTATTACAGTTTTGTGGATGACAACAGAAACATGAGACTACGAGGTCAGAGACAAAAGACGTTGTTACTCATCACACAGCAAAGAACACACACTTAAGCGTGTTTATATTAGTTTCTCTTGCCGCTACAACCTATGGCAGTGGACTCATACAGATGCTGCTATGGTAGTAGGTGCTGGCTATATCAATTACTCCTCAAATTTAGAGTCTCACTACATATTTAATTATCTAAAGATAAAATTCTAAAGTTCAGTTCAAAAATCTGTATATAAAATTATACTTGGAAGAAGACAAAAGAAAATGCTTAGCATATACAAATAAGCACACATGCATAATAAAGAAAAAATATGCAAAACATTTACAATCCTTGCTTCTGTGATTGGTTGTAATATCTGAGTTGCTATCTATGGCTTCTTTCTTTTGAAATCTATAAAATATTGTGCTTAGCCAAAATATTGGCTGGTCAGTATTCTTTAACTTCAGAGAATGGTGCAAACCTTCATTCATAAGGGAAGATTCTTCAATAGTTCTGCCTTTTTGTGTGTTTCTATAGTTTTCTAGATACAACTCTCATTGCCCATATTGTATAACATGAACTCGATTTCTCAAAATCAATTATTTCTCTAACATCAAATCTTTTTTACTTCCTGATGAGGCCAAAGTACTTTTCTCATCTTATAATTGAATAGAACCTTTCTTATGCTGCTCTGCCACCCTGGGATCTAAGATCTCAAAACAAGTAGAGCTTAAAGTTTCTAGGCTGGAAAGCAATTATTCTGTCAGTGAATTAATAGGTGCAATAGTGAAAGCAACAACCACCTCTTCAACTCCTGCATTCCGGCTTTGAGAAAGACATACTACAAATGGTCTTTAATGTGAAAGTTTTAAGATATAGCTCCATCTTTTTAAGGTGTTGTTTCTATCTAACACTGCAACTGAGCCTCCAATAAGCCCTTTCACCATTCACGTAGGCCAGCCTCTTCTGGTCATGAGGAATGATTAATTAACATCAATTAATCCAGTAAGGATGAGTCCATTGCCTCACTTCTTTTGCAATAAAACAAATACATTGATCAGGAGAATGTTAAGTGAAATGCCATAATGAGTCCACAGATTATGGTAGTGTTACAAGCATTAGGAACAGAGTAGGCAAATCCATACCCATAATGTTTATTCCACTGAGGATGCCTCTCTGCACCTTCCATAATGGAAGAGGTCTAATATAATCAACTTTCCATCAGTTGCTAATTAGTCTCCTCAAAAGTATAGTGGCCTATAGGGGTTCAGTGTTGTTCTCTGCTGTTGACCAATTAAACATCCAGAAATCACATTGGTAAGAATAAGTTCATGTCATTAAGCCCATGATGGCCTCTATCTTTACTACCACTGGCACTTTGTTCTATTAAAGTGAGTGATATATGTACACCATAGAAGATTATGCAGCCTTCATGAAAAATGGAGTCTTTACCTTTCATGTTTACATGGATGGAGCTAGAACATATTCTTCATAGCCCAAGAAGAAGGGAAAGGGGAGAAAGAGGGGAGGGAAGAGACTGAGTGGAGGGAGGGTAATTGGTGCATCTACAAGGGTACTTGTGAAATTTACTAAGTGTAGAATATAAATGTCTTGGCTCAGGACCTGTGGCTCAAGCAGCTAAGGCGCCAGCCACATACACCTGTGCTGGCAGGATCAAATCCAGCCCGGGCCTGCCAAACAACAATGATGGAGGCAACCAAAAAATAGCTAAATAGCTGGGTGTTGTGGCAGGCGCCTATAGTCCCAGCTACTTGGGAGGCTGAGACAGGAGAATCACTAGAGCTCAGGAGTTGGAGGTTGTTGTGAGCTGTGATGTCATGGCACTCTATCCAGGGGGACCGCTTGAGGGCTCTAAAAAAAAAAAAACTTAACACAATAACTAAGAAAATGTGGTAAAGGGTATGTTAACCAGTTTGATGAAAATATTTCAAATTGTACATAAAACCAGCACATTGTACCCCATGATTGCATTAATGTACACAGATATGATTTAATTTTTTTTTAAAGTACCTATTTGAGAAGCACTGTGTGGGTGGTGAATCTTAAGGGCACATCTTTTTATCCTCCTGATTATTAAGAGTCTTCTCCTCATGGAAACCCACTGCTGGGGTTTTCCATCCACAATGGACAGAAATATCTTCTACATTTTGTACGTCTTTTGTGATATCCATACACAGACTTCTCCAGACTTCTTTGTTACTATTTCATCCAACCTGTTAGAAACTGTCTGTGAACAGTGTACTCTTTTGGTCAACACTCACCTCAGGTAAAACAAAAGTGCCACTTGAAGTCTTAACCACGGGGAATATTTTCCTTCACATGAAAGGAAAAATATTTTCCTTCTTCCACTTTCACGTAGTATCACATGTCTATAAATCAGACTCAAGTTGTGCTTTCCTTCTTTAACCAACTGGTTGTAAGGCACGTCCCAGAAAGCCATAGATATGAATAGAAAGAAGACAATGCAAGAGGCTTTATTGCAGAAGGTCTCTAAGTCAAGTCACAAGGTCATGCTATTTACAATACATTCTGAAACAGGCCATTTCTGTTTGATGAAGTATGAGTACTACCTTATGTCTAGGTGGGTGAGGTGAGCTGAAAAAATGGTCTGTGAAAAGATATCCATGTCCCAATTCTTACCTGGGAGTGTTACTTTATATGGGAAAACTAAAGGCTATTTTTTTTTAATGTGCCTTTCCAAATACATATGGACAAAATTTAAAAATCAAGAAATTGGGGCATTATCCTGGATTATTCAATGTGCCTCAAGTTAAATTATATGTATTCTTCAAAGAGGGAAACTGAGGGAGACTTGATATACATAAAAGAAAAAGCAACGTGGCGACAGAGCAGAGGCAGATTTGAAGATGATAGTCTTGAAGATTGGGGTGATGTGACTTCAGACGCCAAAATGCCAGCAGTCCTTAGAAGCTGGGAAAGACAAGAAGTGGATTCTGCTCCACAGCCTCCAGAAGAGCACAGCCCCAATAATATCTTAATTTTGTTCCAGTGATACTGATTTTAGGCTCCTGGCTATTAATACAGTGAAAGAATAATTTGTGTGGTTTTCAACTAACAAGCATATGGGCATGTGTTACAGCAGCTTTATGAAACCAATACTCATTTGAGGATGAAAAACTCAGGCCACATGGTCCTTTTGCATCTCATAGTTAGCTGTGTAGTCACAATTAAGGCCCAGAAACAAGCCAGGGACTTCAGAAGACTAGTAGATATTTGCTAAAGGAGGAATATGTTTGCTTCAGTGCTTTAGAGATCCATGCTGTGATTTTATTACAGGGGCTCACCCAAGGCAGCAGTCTTACTTGCCACAGATACTGTGAGAATCACTGGATATGCAGAATGATAAGACCCAATTAGTCAGGCACCTCTGATACAGCCACCTGAACTTACTGCAGTGCCTTCTCTTACTTTGTTTCCACTTGAAATTAGCATATTTACAGCCCGACATAGCCCACTCAAATATGATTTATCTTCCCTCCACCACCCAAAAGGGCCTGCCAAGAATTGTGCCTCTTCTTCCATGGTAGGTGGTAAGAGATACAGTAACCTGTCTTTGCCCTTGCAGGCCATAACTTCATGTGATCAGACCACTGAAGCATCAGAAGCTTCAATGCAGACAACCCCACGTTTTTGTGGGGTTTGTCTCCTATCTTGGAATTTGCATATATCCGACTAATTTACTTAAAGTACTTACTATATCTTGCATATCAGATCCAATCAGTACAAATTGTAAATGGAATGGACAATGGGACGTTACATGGAATGTCAAAATGATGAATATCTCCGTGTGCTACATAATTATGCCAAGAGGCAGAAGAACTGACATCACCCTGACGCAAAACTCTGAATCTACACTCTGGGTACTGTGAAATGAAAGCAAACTGCTTTTCTCAACTTGTCTTTATGAATATTTATGGACAAAAAAAGCATTAGCCGGGACAGTAGCTGATTATTAAGTACCTGGGGACATTTTGGTTTATTCCAATAAAGGAACATCTGGGACAGCAGCTGCACTTGGAGTCACCACCTGATCATATTTGTGACATAGTACACAGTCTTTTTCCATGATCCCTCTAACTTCTTCATATGGCAAACAAAAGAGTTAAATGCAGATATGAAAGGTATGGCCACTTTTGCTTCTTTTAAGCTTCTTATGGCAACTTAATCTCTTGAATTCCTCCAGGAAGGAAGTATTGCTTTTGTTCTACGACATTGATAAAAATGTTCTAGGGGCTCCCACTTAGCCTTTTCTGCAATAAAGTCAGAAAGTTAATATGTGAATACTGTCATTGTTGCGTATATTGTTTCAATTATAATATGTTCAGGAACTAAGGAAATCCACTAATAACTGGGCCAGCTGTGAGTCAGACTTTAGATAAGATTCTATTTATTACCTGACTATTTTCAGGTCTTGTGCAAAAAAGAGTTAGCATAGCAGGCCTGAGTGTTATGTGTTAAAAGCTCTGCATAGAATGTTGTCCCTTGGCTGGTGTCCGGGAACTCAGATTTCAAGAGTATTCCCACCATCCTAACTCTTGTAAGAGTGACTCACTGTGTCTAAACAGTACGTACAAACAATATGGTTTACGCTGAATACTGACTGTCTTTCAAGTCTGGTTTTTTAACAGGTGCTAAGTAAAGAAGGGTCTATACAAGTCCACACACACAAACAAAACAACCTGGGCACTAAATCTCTAGTGACCTTCTCTGGCAGACAGTATTTCACATATCATCACAACCCCTTGCTGGAGGAATTGATCATATTCTATGTGATTTCACTGGGAGAAGACCTGGAATCTTGTGCCTGTTTTCCTTCACACTTCACACTATGCAAATAACTTTGCTGATTTTTCTTTGAATCTTTTTCCTGTAATATTAGCCACAAGTATGTGAGTCCTCCTAATATTTAATTGAATCTTTTGGGAAAGTGGTCTTTGGGATCCTCAATACAGCTTTACTTTGACTTATGGGACACAAGTAGTATTTTGATTCTACAAGAATTAGTGTAAATTTTGAGCTATTCTTTAGTAATCTCCCAAAGAATTGGGTATTCCCTTTTTTTTTTTTTTTTGCAATACACAATCACTCTGGTGGGTGAGTACAGTTTCCTTAAGGGAAAGTCTGGAGGAAGATATATAGTATGTACTCCTGTGAATGCTACAAGCCCTTTCACTCAAGAGCCTTTGTCTGTGGATTGAAATAGGTCTAATAATTAAGTGAGATGCTATGATTGTCTCTGATTTATAATAAATCAAGTGAAGGTTATGGGTACCAGACCTAGCATTTCTTCTATTATGTAACTTAAACAATGCCCTGGCAGGCTTTCCATCTATTTCATCCCTAAGTATGCAACATTAAATTAGCCACAGTTCAGATTCCTGCAGGCTAAGGCAGTCTGGTTGGTTACTGGAACATTGCTGATGTCCTCTACAGTAAGTGTGTCCACCCGACTATTGGAATTTAAATGCTATTACCTAACCTCTGAATAATCTGGGAATCTAATCCTCATTTAAATCAGAGAACTCATCTCCATGGTGGTACCCTTCATGGCTAGATCTGGTCTACGAAAGAGAGTAATCACAAATCTTTTCAAGAATACAAGTACATCTCCCACTAACGTTTCCCAACATGAAGGGCATGTCCTCTGTTGTTTTTTGTTTTGGGGGGTTTTTTTGGAATATATTTGGAGATTAGGTTTGCAGTTCTTACATGATAAATTCACTCTAACTTCTTGCCAAGCTTTAGGACTGCCTTCTCCATATTTTGCCATGGAAACTCTGGCATCTAATCTTCATTAAACGTAGGATATTTTGAGTGTGAGTTTCAGTCAACCAACCAAGTAAACTATTAGATCTTTCTCCAGCTGTACAAGCTAACATATTACATCTGGAATCTCTAGTAAATGCACCCATATCTGTGAGTTCTGCCTAATTTAGTGTTATATTTTTCCCTCTTTGATTTAATATCCTTAAAGATCTCCCCCTTATGTTCCTAAGGTTTGTTTAATATATATTATATTATTATATATATAAATATTAGTAGAGTATTCTAATTCTTTAGGAGTATAAGCAATTTCCTCCCAGATCATAGTGTATATCTGTCCCTTAAAGCATGCTGAAATTTCATCCTAGTTATATATTTAGTAGCCAAAGTGGGTGGTTTGATGGGTTTTGAGGCACATAAGTATCCTTCAAGGCACCTTTCCCAGATGAGTTCATCACAAAATTGCAAGCACAGGAAGGCTAGTTTCCCCAAATATAGGAGGGCAAACAGTCCTACAGGCAAAAGGAGGATCCAAGTGACTTGGAGGTTCAAGATTGTCCATTTCGGCTTGGTGCCTGTGGCTCAAAGGGCTAAGGCGCCAGCCACGTACACCTGAGCTGGCGGGTTCGAATCTAGTCCGGGCCCGCCAAACAACAATGGCAGCTGCAACCAAAAAATGGCTGGGCGTTGTGGCAGGCGCCTGTAGTCCCAGTTACTTGGGAGGCAGAGGCAAGAGACTCGCTTGAGCCCAGGTATTGGAGGTTGCTGTGAGCTGTGATGCCACAGCACTCTATCCAGGGTAACAGCTTAAGGCTCTGTCTCAAAAAAAAAAAAAAAAAAGATTGTCCATTTCATCTGGATTTTATCATATGTCTCCGTTCTATATCTCAGTATCCCATTCTTTCCTAAATAGTGCCCTGACTTTTCTATGAGAAACTTTGCAAGACTGAATACTATACATATCAGAATTCGGCAAGCTACAAAATTAAACTGAGGTTTTGAGCAAAATCTTAGTAAAATGTCAGAATTTTGTAGATACCAGAGTGAAAAAGGAACAAGTAATAAAATAAGTTTCTGAAGAAAAGAGGGGTTAGTATTCATAGTTAACATTTCCTGAGTACTTATCATATGCCAGGTACCTTGATAATTATTTTATTATTATTATTATTTTGTAGAGACAGTCTCACTTTTATCGCCCTTGGTAGAGTGCCGTGGCGTCACACAACTCACAGCAACCTCCAACTCCTGGGCTTATGCGATTCTCTTGCCTCAGCCTTCCGAGTCCTTGATAATTAATTTAAAGCCATTATTTTGTGTCATGCACCTTGTTGATTCCTTTCATTGCACTTAGAACCAGGTACTCTTTTGGACCTTCTATTCCTAAATAATTTGTGCTCCTGCCTACCCCTTTGACTTCTCCATTTCTTTAGAAAGTTTCAGCCACAGACATCTTCTCTCAAACTTTTCTCAGCTTACATATCACCTCTTCCAAACTGCCTTTCCAAGTGGCTCACTCCCATCACATTAGTCTTTGCTTCCTTATATTATTTGTCAGGATATTATGTTATTTATTGTGTGGATTTGTTTCTTCGTTGGGTATTTATTATTTTTATTTATCATGTTTATTTACTGTGTGCTTATTATTGTCACTCCATGAGACTGACACCTCAGCTCAGGAAGAGACCACCTCTGGCTTGTTCATACTGCACAGTGTTGGGGCTCAGAAAATTGTATTCCAAAATGAAAGCCTCAGAAGCAAAAGTTTTTCTCCAGCCTCTCCTATCTTCCTGCCGCTGGGATCCATTTGCCCACAAGGCTAGAGATAGAAACCATAATTCCACTTCCCTAAGGCAGTCACTGAAACCAAAACACTTATCCCTCAAAGCCAGAAGTAAAACCTAAAAAAAAGAAAAAAGACTCTCTCTGACTCCTGTATAAAAACTGACAATAAAGAAATTATCTGATCTACCTTGTTTGACTACGGGTCATAAGGCCTTAGTTCCAGAGGGGGCGCTGCCTTAACACCCAAAAGGGAGGAATGTGTGCTCAGGGAGGCCACAAAGAACTAGGTAGACGGGCCTTGTTGGGTTTCCCTACCCAGTCTGTTAGCACTAGATCATAAACACGGACAAGTTTCCCATGCATCTTTAGGTCTTCATTCTGAAGGCTCTCGTGTATTAATTAATTTTTTATGCCTTTTCTACAATTAATCTTTCTTTCACAAGTTGATTTTTCAGTGAACCTTCAGAAGAGCAACCCCTTTGGTCCATACAACAACGCCAGAGAAAGTAATCAACAAGCATACGTAAAATTCTCAAAGCGGTTGACGTTGCCCAAAATTGTTTCCCAGTTTTTCAAATAGGCAAATGGAATCTTGGAGAGCCAGATTCAAGTCTGTCACAGCCAACTCGTGGCCAGGGGATGTGGCTCTTCCACCTGGCTTGGGCACCACTAGGAGGTGAAGACATCACAATTCCCTCTCACCGTCCAGTGACAGCAGGGCCTTTACTCGGAAGACAAAGCATCGTCCTTACCATCACAAAACTGGCGCATGCCACCACGCTGTTAGGTGCCGGGTCTCCACCCCATCTGACCTTAACCTAGCCCGGACCAAACTCCGGGGCCAAACCGCCCAGCCGCAGAGCAGCAGCCCCGCGGCGCTCCCTCTGCGCAGGCGCGCGCCGCGGCCTTCCGCTCAGGGCGGGGCTGGTGCGCAGGGCTGGTCGGGCGGCTGCCAGCTCGTCTGCGCCTCCGGCCCCGCGGGTATGGAGCTGGGGGACCGCCCGGCCCTACGCTCGGCCCCGGGGCTGGGCCTGACCACCGCGGAGTCGGAGCAGAAGCGGAGGACCGAGGCCGAGGCGGCGGCTGCGGGCCCCGGGGCTGTCCCCGCCCGGCGCTTCCTGCTCTGCCTCTACCTGGTGGGCTTCTTGGTGAGTGCGGGCGCGGGCGCCGGGGCCGAGCGCCGACTCCGCGCTGGCCTTTCTGTTTTCTTGGGGCTCCCGGAGCCTCGTCAAGCCCAGGCAGGGCAGGGACCCCCGCGACCCACCTGGTCGGTACCTGTCTGTCCCTCAAGCCTCCTCTGTCCCCATCATCCCCTTCACTCTGCACCCGGCCTCACCGCCTTGTCACCCCACGCCCTGACCCTTGAGCTCATTTCGCCGCCGTTACCCCTCCCTGCGGTTATGAGGTCCCCGAACGACGCCAGCATCAGGTGTGACTCCTTGGGACCCAAAAGTTAAATGCGGTGGCAGGTGCAGCGGTTGTAGGGTGGAGAACAAGGGCTTAGGCAAGCTTGGGGAAACCCAGCTGCTGCGATGGCTGCTGGCACGGTAGGGACATACAGGTCCCGAATGGGTAGAGGAAATCGCTGTTGATGACCCCACCTGGACAACATTAGACATATTTTGTTTAGGGTTCTTGTTTGGCTTTGATGTTTAAAAGTGCAATTCAGAGTGAATGGTGCTCATTTGCTTATCGACAAAGTGTGTATTGCCCAACACAGGTTTGGTGAGGTCATGGTTTGTGAGTATGTGTCCTCATTTGGCCCCCAATTAACAATTTCCCAGGTAGAATGGAAAGTTTAGAAAACCGATTCATTGAATTTCTGAACATCTGCCTTGTGGTAGGTGCTGTGGAGCTCCAATATTGTAATACACGGTTCTGCCATAGAAGAACTTAATCATCTTACTAGTGAGTTTGTGTTGGTAGTTACTGGGCAGTTATCTGCAGAAATCCTAGGTTTGCCTCCTTACTGTTCCCTTTCCTCCCCAGGTGCATTTTCAGATCACCTCTTTTCCCCAGTCTGATGCTTCGTTAGAGTTAGGAGTTAGGATGAGTTAAAGAGTTAGAATGCTGAGCCATGTTTAGGTAGGGAAACAGATCAAAATGAGGCAGGCTCCATCCACCTCCACCATGCAAGGTGTCCAACAGTCACTAACTAAGGTTCTGTGTTGAATTGATAGTTAAGACTATGATGAAAGCATATTCAGCAAATTGCTGAAATAACAGAACCAGGAGACACCCAGGGAGGGAGGCTTTTTATTTATTTATTTTTTTATTAAGTCATAAATACATAGATCATGAATACATTTATGCCTTTGTGGGATTCAGTGTGTTGGTTATTTGTACAAATTGGAGTGCTTAATTCCTACTAATTAACATAGCTTTCACCTCATTTACTTAAACACAGTGTTAAGACATTTGTGTTCTATACTTGATAGATTTGACTTACACCCTTGCAATATGCACCATAGATGTGGTCCCACCATTAACCCTCCATCTATCAAATTACTCCCCTCTCGTCTCATCCCCTCCCCTTCCCTCCTTCATCCTCGGCTATAGTTGTGATTCATCTCTCATATGAACGTGTAAGTGATTATAAATTGGTTTTATAGTAGTACTGAGTACATTGGATATTTTTTTCCATTCCTAAGATACTTTACTAAGAAGAATATTTTCCAGTTCCATCCATGTAAAACATAAAAGAGGTAAAGTCTCCATCTTTTTTTAATGCTGCATAGTATTCCATGGTATACATATACCACAATTTGTTGATCCATTCATGGAGTGATGGGCACTTGGGCTTCTTCCAAGACTTAGCAATTATGAATTGAGCTGCAATGAACAGTCTGGTTCATATATCTTTGTTGCTAATTGATTTTGGTCTTTTGGATATACACCTAGTAGAGGAATTGCAGGATCAAACGGCAGGGTTTTTAGAAAGGATTTCTGCCTCCAGTTCTCAATTGCAGGTGCCACTCCTGCCCCTTTTATCTTTTTATGATATCAGTTCCAGTGCAGGTGCCTGTTCCACTTTCCAGTCTATTTCATCTAAAATTCAAAACCAGCAAGTGTGGGTGGTTCTTCAAACTTCTACAAAGGAGTTGGCTGCCATCCACCGCTGGTAGATAAGGACTCCAAGCTACTGCTGCCCTTACTCATAAGGTACTTGGGGTGATTTTGCCAGAAGAAAAAATTCAAAAATTCTGATAAGTCCAGACTAGGTTTCAGAGAGTTTGGAAATTGACAGACCTAGAATCCAAACTAGTTTGAGTTTTACGATAAAACAATTCACAGATCATTCATTATGGCTGACCTTCCAGTACAGATTTAAATATTCCCAGCTTCTCATATGTTGTTTTGTTGCTGTGTACTTAGCAAGTATAATCTCACAAGCCTGGTGTAAAATTTTAATAACTTTTATAATGTATTCAAGAGAATCATTAGGTGTCCACTATGTTCCAGGAAAAATGTGAGATTTTTTGAAAGTTAAAAGAGTGGGGATTTTTTTAAATGAAAAATGTAAATAAAATATATGTAGCCTTTTGTATCTGTGAAGAATCTAGTGACTCTTTGTTAGATAATATTTAAGGAATACTATATATAATTTACATAATTTAGTTATTTGGGGTATATTTACTGTTGTAACGACCCATAAGACTCTTAGGGAAAATGATTTTCAATTTGGGGAAGGAAGGGAACAAGGCTAGAGAAGTCATTTACTAAATTATTCTGGATTTAGCTTTTATCTGTACTTCCAGGTTTTAATTTGTTTTAGAGAGAAGACTAAGATGACCCTCTAGGCCATCTTTTGGTTAGGGTGTTAGGATGGTCCTGAGATGTATTATTTCATCCCCTTCTTCCCTCCAGGTACCTGGTGAGATTTGTTTTCCATTTCATCAACTTTAGTGAGGTGATAATTTGTTTTTATTGAGATACTAGTTCATTAATCAGGAAATAGTAAGAGTCTTACCCAGAAAAGACTCCTGAAACTTTCAAATGTATGCATTCATCAGTTTTTGTTGAGAAATGTTGATGTTTGGTGAAAGGTTTATGGCTGCCTTTGACCTGACTTTCTTATACATGGTTACACCCACAGGACCAGTTGCCAAATGCAATGTGCACTCAAAAATAGTGGTTTTGAAGAAACTGTGGATTCAAAAGCAGAGAGGAACTCCTTTTATAAAAACAAGAAAACAACTTTAGAACAGAACTTCCTGAGAGGAAACTGTCAGTGGCCAGCCTCTTGGAGAAATGATAAGCTTTTTGGGGGGAGGGGGACAGCGGGAGGCTCACAAAGTGCTAAAATAATGTCATTCATCAGTTCT
This sequence comes from Arctocebus calabarensis, assembly GCA_963573935.1. Lineage (NCBI taxonomy): Eukaryota > Metazoa > Chordata > Mammalia > Primates > Lorisidae > Arctocebus > Arctocebus calabarensis. Next base: position 5,096 of record CAUYON010039984.1, on the reverse strand, counting down.
TACTTATGATTCTTTATTTTCATATTTACCTTCCATAGACCTCAACTTATTATTTTAAATATTTCCCTACATCTTTTATTTAGAATAAACATTTGAATATTAAATGAAATGTAGTACTGTCCTTTTTATTGGAAAAAAATTCGTTGAGCAATTGAGTTCCCTTTTCTAAAAGATTCAGAAGACTCAATAGGTGGCTCTTGCATTATGAGTCCTTGAAATGATATAAACATGGTAGGCTAATGGGATACAAATGATGCTAAAGCCCAAAAGAAATTGGCTCAGATCCAAAACAAATTTTAGATAATTGTAAAATAGAAATAATAAACCATTATTCTGGTACATGTAATATACATTTATGATCTGTTTAAGACTCAATCTTAGATATATGGACATCTAAAAATGTAACCATGGAAAAAGCCTCCAAAAGCACATGTGGAAGTTTATGTTCCTGTAATTATGTGAATACACAGGTTGGTAGGAAGAGTGAAAGATTAACTCTAGGTCTAAAGAAAACATATTCTTCATGTATGTTCTTTGTTTCCAGTTAACCAGGTTCCTATGGAAGAAGGAGTCCAGGTTGAATACAAAGAAAACTGTGTTTGTGAAATATGCTTTTCTTCTCCTAAGCCAGTTGTAGCAAGTAACTAAGTGAAGTGAGAAAAAAACATAAAGGAAAAAATAAAAGTCTTGTCTGTTAACTCAGAATACTTACCAAATGTCATCTCTAGAACTGAAGACAGAGGAAGATGTGTTTCAGTTTCTTTTGTGGATTGGGTCTTTCTCAACTGTCATGCCAATTCATGCTCAGGCACTAATTCCCTTTTTTACAGAAGACAGCAGTAGATCTTGGCAACTTTAAATAACTTCCCAGGACACAGATTAGTAGGTGATGGAGCCGAAATTGAGAACTGCCTGTGTGACCCCAGAGCTGTGTACGTTTTATAACTTAACTGCAAAGAGTTGGCCTTCCCCCGGTCCACCAGCCTGCTTTCTCCTTCCTGTTTTACCCAGCCTTTCTTTGCAACCCCATGAGACTGTCAACCTCAAGTTCTAGGACATTAGTTGCTTTTGCTAACTTCAGAAGGAAATTTATATTTCTAAGCAAGTGCTGCTTCATCAATAAATATGAATTATCCCTCCATTTTCCCCCCTACTTCATTATCCATAGAAAATGTTGGACTGTTTGTTGTATGTGAGGAACTTCTACAGCATCTCCGCCTTCAATGTTAAGAGTCAATTACCAAGGAGCTAAAACTAAAATGAGTTCTAGGTCAGGGTAATCAAGGCATTTACAGGTGACAGCTGATTAGTATGACATTCTGTTTTAGATTATAATTTCTTATTTGCTTAAAATTTTAGATATTGGTTTTGTTTCTTAAAATCAGTTTGCAATTTAAGGTTTACAAGTTTAAAAACACCTGAGCTTTGGTGACTAATTTGAGTTAGTCATTGCTCGTTTTCTCTTAGGATCTGTTTGGTGTTAGCATGGTTGTCCCTTTATTGAGCCTTCATGTCAAGTCCCTTGGAGCAAGTCCCACCGTTGCTGGAATAGTAGGTGAGTGGTCAATCCTGCTTGTTTTCAGTGCATTGAATTGTAAATCCTCTGAACTAAGTACCTGAAAACACCTCAGTCTTATAGCTAAATATATTATCCAAAGGTAAGTGGAAAATGAGATAAAACAAATTTCCAAATATTTTAAAATATTACCCTAGAGTAAATATAATTCATCTTTTTCTATACTATTTGTATTTGAGAAGGTTTGGGGTTTGAGCATTAGCCCCGTGCCTCATAACACCAGTGACACCAGTGGTGTAACCAGTATTACTGAGCCTCTTCACGGAGCTGGCTATGTGTGTTAAAGGTTAGGAACTCTACAGGAACCTGTAATGCGAGAGAAACATAATCCACAAAAATTATACCTTATGGGAAAGAGTTTGGATGATTAATTGCAAAACTTGGAAAATCAATTGCAGGCTTCCTGCACCATCACCACCACATTGTAGAGGACAGTAGGGTTTCTTTGTCTGTGCAGGATAAAAATTCCATCTGGTAGTCACTGATTTAGGAAAGAAGCACAAGATAGCAGGGCTTAGAACTCTGTTAATGAGAAACCATTAAAACCAACAGCTCTTGATCATTCAGAAACTGGACAAGCAAGTATCTGGGGACAGTTTTGTACATAATATTTATTAAATCCTGGTCCATGCCATGATTTGTGTATCCCTGGAGAAATATCCTTGGAACTACACTGGACTACCCAATGGCATGAAGGTTGTTAGGAAAAGCAGAAGGGACGTGTTACATGATAATGGAGGTAAAATAACTCCATACAACTTGGTAAGTTATTTATAAAACATTTTTCAAAACTTTAAAATTAGAGGTAGATGAGACAATGTTAAAATTTTGAGGTTTAATAGAATTTTTCTAAGATTGAAATTTCTACTCCCTCAGTACTCTATGGAATTTTATGATTGGAGCTACATAGTTTCACATGCTAGGAGAGGACTATCTTAAAGGGTCCCTAAGGTCAACCATTGCCGTTATTCTGTCTTCTTGCCCTCAATTTTATTTTTGATGGTCTTTCATTAAAAATTATGTTATTTGCATTTTTTCAAAAAAGGTGTGGGCAGGTTTCTTTTTAAAAAATGGCCTTTGTGGCTCGGCACCCGGCACCCTTAGCACAGTGTTGGCGGGTTCAAACCCGGCCCAGCTAAACAACAATGACAACTACAACAGAAAAATAGCCAGGCATTCTGGCCGGCATCTGTAGTCCCACCTACTTGGGAGGCTGAGGCAAGAGAATTGCTTGAGCCCAAGAGTTTGAGGTTGCTGTGAGCTGTGATGCCGTGGTACTCTACTGAGGGTGACATAATGAAACTGTCTCAAAAAAGAAAAGAAAATGGCCTTTGTTCCCTAATGTTTTTCTATCAACTTCTATGTTATTATCACATTAATTCATTTTTATAACAGATCTAGTTGATTTTATTGATGTTATCGATTGGTTTTTTGCAGGCTCCTCCTATGGTGTTTTGCAACTCTTTTCTAGCACATTGGTGGTAAGTTGTCTTGCATCTGGCAATGGGTCTTAAAAAGATAATCACATGATGCTGAGGTTCATCCATCATGGGTGTAGTAAAAGTGAGGGCTTGAGGTTTACCAAAAAGTGTGCAGATAATTAGATGTACAGTGTTGACAGATCAAGAAGGATCCTTCTGTCACTTGTCTTCCTTTTGACCTGTGAGGAGGTGCTGGCCTAAATGGTTTGGATGGCTTGTTCTGAATGGAACACACTGAGTAATAATAGATGAGAACAATTTTTAAATTGTAAAATGTTTTCCCTACAATTCCCTGCGAACTATTTAACTGAAGAGAAGAACGTAAACAAAAGGTATTACCAATTTTATTGTTTGTTTCACTTAATTGACAATAATTAAATTCCCTTAGATTTCTACTATCCTTTTTCAGGTTGAGCACTTTGAGCTAACTGCTTTTATTATGTATAAAAAGTATACATAATAAGTATATACACCAGTATTTTTCGATCATTTTTCATGACACACTTATAAGAGACTACAAAAAGAACAGGCTTACTGCACTAAGAGCATCTTCCAAAAATAATTTAATTAACAATCTTTTAAAAACTTTTGTGGCACACCTAAGATCCTCTCATGACACACCAGTGTGCTGTGGTACAACAGTTGAAAATTCCCGAGACAAAAGGAGCCATTTGGAGTGGTTGTATGTCTGCAACGTGGAGTGGAAAGATCAGAGATGATTTTGTCCCTCTCCTGTTTCTCACTGCTCATTTGTTAGAACTCCAGAGACCCCTCCCACTGGCGGTCTACCATGGCTACACTAATCCTGAGACCTCTGTGTCCAGTGGTTCAGGCACTTCAATGTCTCAACAGCTGGCTTGGTGGTTTCACGTTTTAGTGGACATGACGTACACTTACATTTCCTGAGAGTTGCTTTCTTATAAAATATATTTTTGAAAGGAATTCAGATTTTGTAATGAATTTTTAAGGAAATAGCTATTTCTTTATTTTTTTTAAATCTTTCAAAAAAAATTGAAAACAATAAATTTGTGTAACAATAATAGTTTTATTCTCATTTAAACTTTTTAGTAACCCAGCAGAGTAGTTTGCTATCTCCTTGTTCTGTAGAAGGAAATTAAGGCTCACAATTTAAATAATTTGACTGAGTTTCCTAATCTTATATTCAGATTCTAAGACCATATTATTTTTTAACTAAAAGTCATCTGCTGTTGTCTTAATGACATAAAAATGTAAATACATACCTAGACTTATCAGATCCTACAGTTTTCAGGGAAGATCTACAAAATTTCTTATTTTATATACTTTCCTGTGAGAGAAGAATTGGGGGTACATCTTCAATAAACACCTTTTCTGCTTTATTTTTAAACTCACTACCCAAATACTCCTATGTCAGAGATGTTAGATCACAAGATATGTTAATTATTCAAGTACTTTTCTCCTGTTGGACTCTGAACTCCCTGAGATAAAGGCCAGGTTTTACTTACTTATTTTTATACTATTGCTTATCAGAGCACCTGGCACACAGTTAGCATTTTAGGAATATGCATTTTTATTCCCACCTATAACCCTACTCACTTTTTCAAATTGACCTTTCATTTAATTTTTCTTACAAAGGACATTTCATCCATCTTGTAGCTGGAATATAATAAACACTGTCCTTAGACACATTTCTGATAGAGAAATAGATAAATTAATTTTTTTAAATACTTTTTTTTTACTTTTATTTTTTATTTTTTTTTATTGTTGGGGATTCATTGAGGGTACAAGAAACCATGTTACATTGGTTGCATTTGTTGGGAAAAGTCCCTCTTACAATCGTGTTTTGCCCCCAAAAGGTATGGCACACACCAAGACCCCAAGACCCCACCCCCTCACTCCTTCCCTCTTTCTGCTCTTCTTTTCCCCACCCCTCCCTCATTCTTCCTCTCTCTGCTCTCCCCTTCCTTCACCCCCACCGTGTCAATAATTGTCATTAATTGTCCTCATATCAAACTTGAGTACATGGGATTCATGCTTCTCCATTCTTGAGATGCTTTACT